>JAJIBD010013351.1:0-53586 GCA_021461705.1 Cryptotis parvus | reverse complement strand
ATGAACAGCATTGTAATGGTCTATCTCACAGTGATTCAGTTAAAGAATGCAATTGTATGAAAAATTTGTAATTACATGCAAAACAAAAAAAAAGATTTGTGTCTTCATGATATCTTTAGTTGTCATGAGGTTTCTGTTTCTATTTACAAGAATTTTTAGACGATTTGTTGTCATGACAGGATTGTAGGAACAAGTCAGGTTAATGCCCATGCCTCATTATCAATAGGTTTTTCTTTTGCTTCTTATTTCTCAGGTTTTTCTGAAGAGCGATCGAAGTGGCCAGAATGGTCCAGTGTGGAGGATGTTCTGCAAATGATTTCAGAGAGGTTTTTTAAGAAAAACATAGAAAAGCGTGTGCGGAGTTTGCCTGAAATTGACGGCTTGAGTAAAGAGACCGTGCTGAGCTCATGGATAGCCAAATACGATGCCATTTATAGGGGGAAGAGGACTTGTGCAAGCAGCCAAACAGAATGTCCCTCAGTGCTGTGTCTGAGCTCATTCTGAGCAAGGAGCAACTCTATGAAATGTTTCAGCAGATCCTGGGAATTAAAAAGCTAGAACACCAGCTCCTTTATAATGCATGTCAGGTAAGTGCCATCTCTTTCCCATTACCTTGCCCAACTCACAGAATGAGTAAGTATTCATGGCTATGGAGATGTTCTTTTCTTGGTTAGCATTTTAGTAAGAAGTTGAGTGAAACTGATTTCTAATGCACAGAGGTATTTGAAGGAAACCTTTGTAATAATGGTCTGGTAGAAGGGAAAGAATATCAATACATTTTATCCAGTAAATAATTGCTTACATGTGCTCAATTTTAAGACATTGGAATTGTGCCAGGTAGGTATATTTAGGGCATGCCCTGCATAGTTAAGATAGTTTCTTCTTTGGAAAATTTATAATAGCTTTTCCTCAATGAAAACAATTTTTCAGAGCACTGATTTTTGGTGTGCTCTTCAACGATTATTAAAGTAACTAAAAAGTTCAGTCTTTTTCTTAGCAAGATATAAAAGATGATTGCTACACTATAATTTAAAGGATGATAGTGAATAATGTATTATCTCTTTAGTTGTTATTCTAATCATAGATATTTAAAGCTGAAGAAAATATCATTTTCTCTGTCTTTTTGTGAACCTATGATTAATGTAATAGGTTCCTTCCATATTTGCATTTAGTTTGCTTGTTTTAAGGTATGAGTCATTTAACTGGATCTTTTTTTTTTTTTTTGCTTTTTTGGGTCACACCCGCAATACTCGGGTTACTCCTCGCTCTTCACTCAGGAATTACTCCCTGGCGATGCTCAGGGGACCATATGGGATGCTGGGGATTGAACCCCGGGCCGGTATGGGCCGGCCGTGTGCAAGGCAAATGCCCTACCCGCTGGGCTATCGCTCCGGCCCTGGGTCTTAATTGTAATTTTAATTGACAAACCTTTGCTATTTTAGAATTCATGTCTTTGTTAAGAGTTCTATATTGTACATGCTCATATTTATTTTTAATTTTTTAACAAGAAAGACTACTTTTTGTTTCCTATATTTGTATCCTTTTCTTTGCATTTCTTATATTTGGGTCATTTCAAATAAATAAATTGACAGTTATATTATAATAAAATAATGTGGCATCATTACCCTGCAAGCAATTTGAGCAGTTACCCTAATTGTTTTTATGTTATTAAACCAAGTGTGGGTTGATAATAATGAAAAATGTCTGTAAGTAAAATTTTTCTATTAAAAATGAAACTGGACTTTATTTTTAATAAAACTGTATCTCACTATGTAGTTGAGTATTGATTAAGGCAATTTAATTATCAAATTCAGATTCAGAGATTGAATAGCTATTGTTTATTTAAGTAAATCATTTTTCTTGATGGGGAAGCCAATATGGGAACATATTTTAATAGGCCATAATTCTTTAGACCAAATTTAGCTCCAAAATGAGTTATTTCTGGGGCTGGAGAGATAGCATAGCTGGTAGGGTTTTACCTTGAATGCAGTCAACCCCAGTTCAATCCCGCACATCCCATATGGGCCTCCAGCACTGCTAGGAGTATTTACTGAGTGCAGAGCCGGGAGTAAACCCCTGAGCATTGACAGGTGTAACACAAAATGATAAAAATACAATATAATAAATGTGTTATATCTTACACTTTTGAGTTTACACTGGATGTTACTAGGTCATGAAAGAACACTATATTTTATTTCTTAAAAACAAGTACATTTATTTGTTTATTTTATTGAGTTTGGGGCCATACCTGGCTGTGCTCAGAGGCTATTCCTGACTCTTTGCTCAGGGAATCTGTGTGGTACTAGGAATTGAAGCAGGGCGACCACATGCAAGGCAAGGGCCTCATCCTTTGCATTACCGCTTACACCCTTCCAAATATAATTCTTGTTTGTTTTGGGGGCCACATTAGGGGGTGCTCAAGACTTAGTTCTTTCTCTCTTATAAGGAATCCTCCTGGTAGACTTGGGGGATCATATGTGGTGCAAGGGATCAAACTTAGTCAGCTGCCATGTGCAAGGCAAGTGCCGTATCGTCTGTACGCTTTCTGCCTCCCCCTCCCAAGCATTAAATGAGAACATTGCTAAATCTTATTTCAAGATCTTTAATAGAGCTGTGGTCTCTGGATTTTTGTCCTTTATGAATAGAAGATGCTTCTAAGTTAAATCTCTCAATATAATAACCAATTTGTTGAAGTTTTCTTTCAGTTCTTTCAGTATGTATTTGCATGCTATATGAGGCTACTTCATGCTCTATAAGGCTACTTCTTTTAGGACTACTTATTTTTTGTTTGGATCCAACTCTTTATCCATGAGAATCTTTTTTATTTTTTTGAAATTTACCTTGGCTTAGACTGATAGAGTTCCCTCAACCTTTTTGAGCTGGTTTAGCATGGTCACCTCATCTGTTTCCTTGTAGTCAGCCTAGTTCTGTTGGGCATGGGTTGCATGTAGACAGTATCTAGTTGCCGTTTTTATTGTCATTCATATGTCCTCTAATGACAGCATTTAAACTATTGAAGTGATAGAGTGACAAATTCTGCAATCTCTGTGAAAATTGCCACTTTGCTTGTATTTGTTCTCCTTCAACCTTTGTGCCTTCTTTAATTTCCATGACTTACAGTATTTCATTGTATGTCATCTTTGTGATATATGACTTATTTTGAATTTGCATCATTTGTTTTTTCTTCTGGGATGGACCTTCCCAGCAGTGTATGAGGAACTAGAGTGACACCATGTTATACTCAGTGTTCCTGTGCAGGCCTGATGCTTCACTTCCCTGGCCCTTGCTCAGGGCTCAACTGGGCAACATTTGGCTCTGCTTAGAGGGTCTTGAGGCGCCATAGATAAAAATCAGTCCCTGGTATACCCAAGCGTTAGCTCTAATGCTTTCAAGTATCTCGACAGACATTACACTTGCTTTATTTTTTGTAGTTTATTTTTATTTTTAGTTTTAGACTGGGAAGAGGCTCCTCATTGGTGCTCAGGAAACTCAGGGTCCCCCTCAAGAAAATCTCTCTCAACTTGGCCAGTGGTTGGTCCTGAGAATGCAGCTCAGGCCCTGTGCTGTGGGATTACCAGGTGCTGTGCACTCAGCAGCACTGGGGGGGGGGCTTGTTACCAGGGTGGAACTGGGGTCCACCGCAGACAAAGCAGGATCTATAACTCCTGTATTCTCTGCCCAGTCCCAAGTTTATTTTTACAGAGACTTACTTAGTGGTTGCGGAATAATTTTAACTTATTTGGGAATTTAAAAATATTTATCAATAATCTAATGTGATTTTCTAAGAATTTAGGACATTTTAGCCTCTGTTTTCCATTATATATCAAGGTTCATCCCCCCCTGTCAGAGAGCCCGGCAAGCTACTGAGAGTATACCACCCGCACGACAGAGCCTGGCAAGCTGTCCGATGTGTATTCGATATGCTAAAACCAGTAATAACAATGTTTATTTTCCCGACCCTGAAAGAGCCCTTAGTATGGCTTCCTGAAGCAACCAGATGCCATTGGGCTACACTGGCACATGATAGGGTCTAATGGAAATGTTACTGGCACCCTTTCGAGCAAATCGATGAATAATGGGATGTCAAGTGATCAAGTGATTGCCTTCAATTAACACTATAAATAAAACATGATTATATTTTCAAATGATTCTCAATTTTCCCTCACATGCTTCATGTCATATGTCACTATATATTGTAATCACCCTATACAATTGCTACTATAATTCTATAATTGCTTTAAACAGTAAAGTGTTGAGGCCAGGCAGATAGAACAACAGGTAGGGTGCTTATCTTGCAGGTGACTCAGGACCTCTGTTCAGTCCCCAACACTGTTATCCCCTGAGCCCTGTCATGAGTGATCCCTGAGCACTATTCAATATGCCCTAAAAGGAAGCCCAGAAAAAGTAAACTATTAAGAATAAGAAAATTAAAAATGTTATTTTTATCCTTGTTCCTTCTTTGACATCCTTTATTTATGTAGATTCAAATTTCTGATTTAATTAACTTATATCTTAAAAAATCTTTTCACATTTATATCAATGCACAATAACTGGAAACAAATTCCATTTGGTTGTTGTCAGGGAGCTCCGCCGGGGGGTCCCCGGCAGTGCCGGGAAGCGAGTTCCCTTCTACCTCCGAAGCCGGGCGAGGAATGGATGAACACTCAGGAATCCTATGCAGTTTTAAAAAGGCTTTACTTATCACAGGTTCAGGCATACAAATCAGCAAAAGGAAAAGCCCGGTGCTTAGGATTCCAGGCTAGGAACCCCAGCCACGTGTAGGCCAAGATGGCTACCACCACGTGTAAAGGCCCTGTAAAAGGAGAAGAAGACAAGACTCCCAAGAAGGGTGAGCGCTCACAAAGAGAGAGCCCAAGAAGAAGTGCACGCGAGAGGAAACAGGCTAGTTTATACCCCTGCAACTCAGACCTTCCTCCCACTGTTATGGAAAGCAGGGAGGGTCAAATGCCCTTAGGTAATCCCTCCCTGCACCTCACCTAGGCCCTTTTGTATGCTAATGTTTTGAGCCAAGATCTGCCTGGAAATGCCTTTATAGGGTAGAGAAGGGGTTTCTGAGATGGCATGTCTCTGTACCAAAGACTAATACTAATGCCAGTTAAATATTTCTCCAAGCCTTCACAAGTCTCTTCTACTTCATTGTAGTTTTGTATTTTAGTTGCCTTTGAGTATATCAGGGGAGCCATGCTTGTTTGCTTGGAAGCAAACAGCATTTCTCTCTGGTCTAATTACCCAGGGGTCCTGCGTGGCCAGGCTAATATGCTGGTAAGATCTAGCTAGTCCCACGATGATTGTGGTAGCATGGGGAGAATATTTATACCAGCTAGTACAGCATACATGGTCGGATAAACTGCCACATTTAGACTACCCCCTTATCTACGAAGTGATTTGCTGGCGGCAATTCAGAGCAGATGCAACGGCCCTTAGAGGAGTCCTGCAACACATGATGATATAGTATTCAATAGTGTATGTCTCAAGTCCTAGTGAAACTAATAAGCAGAGCAAATCTGTCTGCAACAAGCATAATAATATACAACTCCTGGCAGGGCTTCCAGAACCATCTGGAGTGCCAGGGAGCAAACTTGGATTGGCCAGGTGCAAGTAAAATGTCCTACCTGCTCTACCACTGCTCTAGCCTTGGAAAATTCTTTTTTTTCATATTTCTTCAGCAATATGCATAAAACAGTTCCAGTTCGTTAAAGGTGAGCTATTGTGCTATCAAAACTGTCAATTCTCCTGTGGAATCCTTGGCTTAAGAATACTCTTTCTGAAGTTATGAAATTTTCCTATAAATGAATGACATGGAGAGTATCATGTTGAGTGAAATTAGCCAGAGGGAAAAGGACTGTATTCATTTGTGGGATATGAAAAAAGCAGCATGAGACTTATATCCAAGGCAAAGCACAATATGGATTAGGAGGACTTGTCAGTGGTTGGAATTTACTTCAAGTATGTGAAAGTCAGAGGTTAAGTAAGGCAGAGAAGACAATTAGTGTGCTAATAATTGTTGAAAGTGGTAATACCAGCCTAGAACTGAGCATTGAATGTAGACAAAGGGATGTACATGATAACCCCTAAATGTATGTATTACAAGCCACAATGCCAAGAGAAGTATATATGGGGGTGGGGGGGTGTATTTGAGGAGAGAGAGAGACAAACAGACTAACAGAGAGAGAGAGAGAGAGAGAGAGAGAAGCAGGCTTGAGGAGCTTGGGGGAGGGGAGGGAATCTGTGGACATTGGTGGTAGGAACTAGGCACTGGTGGAGGGATGGGTGCTGGAACACTGTATGACTGAATCCTAATAATGAACAGTTTCATAATTGTATATTTCACAGTGGTATAATAAGAAAAGATTACTGTTTCTGTTTCTGCATTGGTGCATATTCATGGAACCAAATACTAGCTAAGAATAGAAAAGAGCTAAAAGTGGGCTTCTAAAATGAAAAACCCTAACGCAAGAATGTGAAATTGTTAGCCATAATCTAATTAAATAAGAATGTCAAAGTACAGTAATTAGAATTAAAAGAACAACTTGTCAGAAAGTTTAATTTCCAAATTATTGTTAGTAAATTTGTTGTATTTCAAGTTAATATAGTTATGCTTTTATAGAATCAAAATTTGTTGATATCAAAACTTATTTTAAAAAGTAATTCTCATTTCACATGATTTTAATGAAAATACTATTAGCTAAGGGGTAATAGGTAAATGGCTGTCTTTCCTTAAACAGAAATACATGGTAAGGATTTATTTTAAAAATTGGCTAAAGGTAATAAAGTGTTTTGATAGCTTATTAAATCATTTTCCATAATAAGTGAGAGTATAAAGTATGTATTGAGCCAGTGTAATGAATGATCAAAACACAAAGACAAGAACTATGTATTTGCTAGATGTACGCATTTCTTTAGTAGTGCTTTGTGAATACCACAGAGGTGGAGTACATTTTTGGCTCTTCATCTTGCAATTGAATAGGACACAGTCTTGGCTAAGACTCAAGGAGAGCTTCACCAGAATATGAAGATGATAATGTTATTCTTAGTAAAGGGCCCAGCCTGTGTTGAATAAGAGAGGAAGTGTACCAGGCATTTGGGTGACCATGTGTTGGGTCCTAAGCAGCTAGTATTGGGGCCTGGCACTTTCCAGTTTTGAGGGGCCCTTGGGGGTAGGGCCCAGAGATGAGCCTGTTCTCAGGGCAGTTGAGCTTCGGGAGGCTCAAGTGTTTACACCCACCTGAAAGACATCTGTGCATATCCAATGGGAGACTGGCAGGCAAATGATTTACATCTAAGGTGAGACAGTGTGTGCCTGGTCTTCTGATCACAGGAATATGTAAATCATTGACTATTACCTTGTAAATCAGTGATTGTTATCTGTTTCTGCCAGGGCCCAGGATGCTGTGTGATTTGTGCTTGTACCTCCTCACCCAAAAACTGTATAGAAGGTTTAAACTATGCTCAGTAAAATGGAGCTGCTTTCTGGGACCCTCCCGCTCCCCGCCACCCCAGTGGTGGTGTCTTTCTTTTCTTTTCTGCTTCAGTGACAAGGCAGATGCTTCTTCCCTAATCCTTCCCTCTCCTTTCACAGGGATGAAATTCGGCAAGATCCAGGTCTCCCTCATTTGTGCCAGGGGTCATTTTCCAGGGACCCTCCCAACAACCATGTTCTTTATCATTGTTGGCATGACTCATAGGAGATATAGGGTTGCAATTTGAGATGTCAGTGGCAAAAGTAGTGAAGAGTGATGTAGACCCTGTAGAGAGACATACAGTACTAAAAGGATAGTCCGAAGAGTGGACATAGCTAGATATAGTGAACATACATATACAATCATAAAAGATTACCTGGATACTTATATAGGGAGCTTATCGACCAGTACATCTCCTTTCACCTCCCTCTTTGTATTTTAAGAGGATCAAATACCTGAATTCTACGGCTATCTAAAATCTTTTTCCTGCCCCAAACAGCCTTCATTAATCTTTCAGAATCTTTCATAATCCATTAGTTGAACAAAGTGACTCATCCCTATTTACCAAAGAGTCAAAGTAAAGTGAATTGAAATCTCCTCTGTAAATATTCCCCCCCCACCATAAAACCTATTCCAGAGAAGATGCAAAAAAGTGTTAAGTAATACTACAGAACTGTTTGCATATTTGTATGGGATTAAACAGCATTATCTACTAATGGTTACAAAGGAATGTTCAAGTTTCTATATTTTAGCTTTAGCAATTAAACACTTAGGGTTTAGGAATCTTAAAGAATAGCTAACTATTGGCATTTGTTGTGTTTCTTATGCCTGTTACTGCCAGTCTTCTTCTGAATCCATTAGGTGCTTTCTTCAGAAACCCCTGCAAGTTCCCCACTCCAAACCCTCAGTCTGGGAATTGCAGTAGGAAGATAGAGAGAGAAGTGTGAGTGTCAAAGGAAGTTTCTCTTACCTTTCACTGTTTATTACCTTTCTTCTCAACTAATCGATTGATCATAATATATTTGCCTAACACAATTGGTCTGCTGCCACAGAAAAAGCACGCAGAAGTGATTATTCCACAGAAATGATTTTTACAATAGATGACAAAAATCATCCCCAAGCAGAAAACAAAGCAGAATGTTTTTTGGTGGCTGTAATTTTAAATCTCAAAAATGCTTGAATAAGATACTCAGGTAAATGTCTTGTGGCAGTTTTAGTTGTTTTTTATTTATTTTGGATTTTGCACAACACCTGGCAGTGCCACGTGACTGTCCCTGGCTCTGTCCTTAGTAGTGGCCCCGGCCCCATTCAGAGGGACAAATGTGGTTCCTGAGATTCATACTGGTTTTGGTCACAGGCAAAGCAGGTACCTGAGCTCTCTCCTGTACTGCTTATCTGAACCAGTTTTGATAATTTAAGAGAAAACAAGAAGGAACATGAAAATGTGATGATTCTATTTTTATGATAATTTGTGTATAAAATCTGGAATTCATGACTTGAGTGTGCTGATTTTATATATATATATATATATACATATATATATGTGTATATATATATACAATATATATATATATGTCACTTTCACTTTCTTCCCATTCATCATCGATTTGCTCGAGCGGGCACCAGTAACATCTCCATATGTCCTGTCTCATGCAAGTAAAGCTCAAGGGCACCTGCTTGCTCCAGGAACATAAAGAGCCTCAAACCATTCCATCAGGTCATGGGAATGAGGTTTATAATTGTTACTGGTATTTGGCATATCAAATACGACACGGGTAGCTTGCCAGGCTCTGCCATGCGGGTAGAATAAAAAAACCCACAGATAGCTAAAGCAAACCTTGGGGAAAAGATGGGAGGCATCACCTTTCCCAACTTCAAACTGTACTACAAAGCAGTAGTAATTAAAACAGCATGGTATCGGAATAAAAACAGACCTGTGGATCTATGGAATAGAGTTGAGTATCCTGACACCCATCCTCAAATACATGATCATTTAGTCTTTGATAAAGGAGCAAAAAGTATGAAATGGAGCAAGGAAGGCCTCTTCAACAAGTGGTGCTGGAAAAACTGGGCAGCTACATGTATCAAAAATTTACTTTGCCAAAATCAATATAAAGCGTGAAATCAGAAGACATTCTCATCAAATCAAATTATAAGACATTCCAATCAATTATGTGAAAAAAATGCACACCTTAGGAGGAAAGGGCAGCTTTTTCTTTCTTCTCCTCAACCTCCTGACCAAGGTTCCCGTTATTCTAGAAGCAGCGATAGCTAGCTATCCCTTCAATACCATTCCTTTGGCACTTTTGTCCTAGCATCCTCTCACTCTTTAGTTTCTTAAGGTTTATCCCACATTCCCCAGTGTTTACTTTGGAGAGGAAAGGCTGGGCTACCACCACCTAATGCTACATAAACTATATATATATATATATATGTGTGTGTAATCACATATATATGTGTGTGTGTGAATCAGGGACATAGATATACACATGTATATTATATATGTATATATAATATACATGTGTATATCTATGCCTCTTTAAAGTTAAAGTATCATGTTAATTAGAGGGCTTTGCATTGCAGCGCACTTAAATATCTAGTTTTAATTAGGGAATCAATTTTCTCCCTCCAATTAAATTTTACAATTGTAAGTAGAATTGTAATGTTCTTTAAATTAAGTTGTATCAGTATTGTTATTTGCTCATTCTCTTTTGGTCAAACTATGGCCTATAGAAGGACTACATAGGAATATTCTTAATATAAATTTTATTTTTGGTCTTGGGGCCACACTTGGTGATGCACTGGAGTAAATCCTGGCTATGCACTTATGAATTACTCCCTGGCATTGCTCAGGGACTCTGTGGGACTCTGGGACTCAAACCTGGGTCATCTATATGCAACACAAATGCCTTATCTGCTGTATTATCTCTCTGGCCACAAGATATTTTTATATAGGTAAACAAAGTTATAGTAAATTCATATTTTCTTTTTCCCATATTTTACCAAATGAAAACTGTGGGCTACCTTCAGGCATCTTTTGCATTTATTTTTAGATTTTTCTTCTTTGATTAAAGAAACTGGTATTCTATCTATTTTTTTCCAAGTCTTAAAAAATAAAAGATCAAGCACAAAATTAGAGTTCCAGCTTTGGAGTATGGGGGGAAAGTATTTTTGCTAATGTATTTTATCACCTTTTATCAACTTCAAATAAAAGTTATTTTGTGAATCTCAAAGTCTATTGCAAGTATAATGGATAATTTTTCTCTGATAATGAAAATGTTAAAATGGCCTCATATATAGCATTTCTTTTCTTCATTCAACATTGCTTATTGAATACATTCTAAAAATGTAGTAACAGGATTAAGTTATACAGGTAAAAAGTTGACAAGTTCTGGTCTGTTCCCTCTAAATATTTGCATGTAGTCTGAAGACAGGTTTGTAAATAATAACTGCCTAGATATTGTTACGGTCTTACCAGGGGTATATTTATAGCACAGTATAAGCACATGGAAAATGTAATGAGTTAATGGGTTTTCTTTAGTATCCCATGCTTGACTGCATATTAAAATGACCCAGTGAACTTTAAAAATCACTGAGTACCTAGGTCTTGCCTCATAATCAGGAAACAGTCCATGAAGGGGAGTGAGGCCCAGAGTCCGTTTTCACAAAGCTTCCTATATTATGCTTTACAGAAGTGCAGTGAAGCTTGAACATGCTGGACTTGACAATCTTTTTTTTTTTTTTTTTTGCTTTTGGTCACACCCAGCAATGCTCAGGGGTTTCTCCTGGCTCTGCATCAGGAATTACCTGGCGGCTCGGGGACCATATGGGATGCCGATCGAACCCGGCCGCGGCAACGCCTCCCGCGGGCTATCGCCCGCCCTGGACTTGACAATCTTAAAGTTTAATGCTATAATCATTTCTTATCTATAGAAGAGGGTAACTGTCAGGGATGCTGCTGGGGTCCCCGACAGTGCCAGGAAACGAGTTTCCTTCTACCTCCGGAGCCGGCGGGGAATGGATGAAGACTCAGGAATTCGATGCAGTTTTAAAATGCTTTACTTATCACAGGTTCAGGCATACAAATCAGCAATAGGAAAAACCCAGTGCTTAGGATTCCCGGCTAGAACCCCAGCCATGTGTAGGCCAAGATGGTGGCCACCACGTGTTAACGCCCCTATAAAGAGGAGACAAAGACAAAACTCCCAAGAAGAGAGCAAGCCCACAAAGAGAGCCCCAAAAGAGAGAGTGCCAGAGAGGAAGCAGCCCTAGTTTTATACCCCTGCAACACAGACCTCCCCACTATTATGGGAAGCAGGGAGGGTCAAATGCCCTCAGGTAATTTCTCCCAGCACCTCACCTAGACCCTTTTATATGCTAATGGTTTGAGCCAAGATCTTCCTGGAAATGCCTTTATAGGGTAGAGAAGGGGGTTTCTGAGATGGCATGCTCTGTACCAAAGACTATATTAATGCCAGTTAAATATTTCTCCAAGCCTTCACAAGAGTCTCGTCTACTTCACAGTAGTTTTGTATTTTAGTTGCTTTTTGAGTTATCAGGGAGCCATGCTTGCTTGCTTGGAGGCAAACAGCATTTCTCTCTTGTCTAATTACTTAGAGATCCAACGTGGCCAGGCAAATATGCTGGTAAGATCTAGGTAGTCCCATGATGATTGTGGTAGCATGAGAGAATATTTATACCAGCCAGAACAGAATACATGGTCAGATAAACTGCCACATTTAAACTACCCCCTATCTACCAAGTGACCTGCAGGAGGCAATCCAGGGCAGATGCAGAGGCTTTTAGGTGTCCTGCAACAGGTAACGAACTCACCAGCTGTGTGCACATGCGGAACTGGAGATTGATTGGCATGTGGAAAGTCCAGTTCTTTCTTGAGCATTTGCGAGGAATTGAAAGATGGCTCTAAGTAGGCAAAAATTCCTGAGTTTTGGAAATGGATAGGAATTTCACTGGAGGATAAATTCCAGCAAGGCGGAATAGTTGGTATCAAAAAGATACCAGCTTACCATTGGCATTTTCAGCTAAATGATAAATGAAGTGAGATATCTGCCCTAGAAAAGGATTAGGTAGCTGGAGGAGCATTACTTGCATAGTCAGTGTAAGACACAGAAAGGGTTAAAAACATGTCACTATCCCAGTCTAAACATTTGAAGTATCCTCAATGCTTGAATTTGTGGAAAGCTCCAGTAGTAGCCTCCGAGGTCACTGCTGCCTCGGCTTTCTCTCCAGGTAGGTAGCAGATTCCAGTCTTCTATTGAGGGGCAGGAGTGGCCATGAATAAACTACCAGACACCAGAATTTTTCCAGTGAAAAGGATTACATCCACAACCGTTACATCGAATAGAAGGCTTACCTGGCAACCAAAGTTGAGCTTGGTACTTAACCTTGCATGGTACTTAACCTTACAATCCTTGCATGGTACTTAACCTATAGTATTAATCACAATGGGAACATAAAATAATTTGCCACAGAAGGTGGAGAATAACCAAATGAAAGAAACCATCCAAATGCTGTGAAACTGAGTACTGCTTAAAGAAGAATTTTAAGCACTTGTAACCATGAAAGTAAAATCAGAAACATCCTGGGCAAATTAAATGAAATTTATTCAAAGGTCATAGAAAATGTTAAAGTCTTTAAGCAAAATTAATGGACTTCGAGAAAAGACTATAACTAAGGTAAAACTGTAATAGAGGAGCTTCATGTTAAATAATTGTCCAGGGCGTTGTTGAATTTAAAGGTATAGCTATGGAATACATGCAAAGAGAATATAGAAAGGAGAATAGTAAAATATGAAGTACATAAGAATTCTGTGGAACTATATAGGAGGAAAATGTCACAGTATAGGTGTCCCAGTGAAGTAGAAAGAAAGAGAGGTAGAAAGAAACAGAGAACATTGAAAATAGAAAGCATCCCTAAATTGGGGAAAAGAGTCCAAGAATATAAGGACTCAACCCAAACGGATACAACCCAAGACTTAATTATAGTGATAAAAACTCAAGTGATAAAAACTGCTAGCAACCCCAGTGAAAAACAAATTGCAGGAAACTTGCATAAATTACTGAGGGCATGTCCATGGAAACTTTAATTCAGAGGTTCACAACTTTATCTGCCCTCCTGCCTCCATTCCGGAAAAACAATACTCAGTGCCCCTCCCCCAATCTGCCTTTTTTAAGGCAACAGCAGAGTGTTCCTCGGTCATATCTAGGCTACCACTGCCCCTTTGTATCTGAAAGTGGAGAAATAGTGAGGGTATGCTCTCCACTTTCCTGCATTACAGAGCCTGGCAAGCTACCCAAGTCATATTTGATATTCCAAATACCAGTAACAATTATAGACCTCATTCTCATGACTTGATGGAATGGTTTGAGGCTCTTTATGTTCCTGGAGTGGGCAGATGCCCTTGGGCAATCTTGCATGTGACAGGATGTATTGAGATGTTACTGGTGACGCTCCAGCAAATTGATGATCTACAGGAAGACAGTGATACAATGATGTTCTCCACTTTAGGTAACATTGATATGACACAAACGGGGAAATGTGAGCTCTTCAAAGATAACCAGATGGTTTTATCAGTGAATGTTATGTAACTTTTTAGGAGAATTCAAGCCTGCTTTCCTTGACTCCGAAGTCTTTAGGAGACCAACATTATCCTGATAACAGATAAGCACATCATAATTAAACTCTGCCCGGATGATCAAAGATGCAAAATTCAGAAAATACTAGGTAATCAAATTCTACAATGCATCAAAAGTATTGTGCTTCAAAACTCTGCTTTAATTCAGGCATACAGGATGTTTCAACATCCTGATTATGCAAATCAATCTGTTTCAATAAAAGGAAAGACCAAAACCATGTGACATTATCAACAGATGGCACAAATTATTTGACAAAACTCAGCGTCCATTTATGATTCAAACTCAGAAGTGGGGAAAATAGAAACCTGAACATAGTAACCATACAGTTTCAAAAAATGTTGGGAAGCCTGGGGAAAAAAAACGGATTGATGTATATTTACAAAGAGTGTTCAGTAGGGCCATGGAGGAGATCAGAGAGCTGGCCCCATGTGGAAAGTCCAGACCTATCCTGGACACACTTCATGGGTACCCCAGCAGTGCATCAGAAGAAGCCCCTACATAAGGTATGTCTCCCCAAATGACAAAAAAAAATACAGGGAACCCAGTTACTTTTAATATATTCATTTTATAATCATGTCATAATATCCTAAATCCTGCTTTTTTGCTTTATACTAGAAGAAATGTAAATGCTTACAATTGTCTTCAGTCATGTTAAATAGAGCACAAGTTTGAGTTTGTTCTTGTGTAATTGGTGGCAGTGATTGTGGCTTTTTGTGGCAAATGAATGGAGAAACTACCTGTTAAATGTTTCAAAAGATGTCATTTTCTATTTGAAAAGTATTGTTGTTATTCTGATTCAGGGGACTCCAGCAAGCACATTGAGGTTTATGAATCACCAGAGTCTCATGAACAATACACTGTGTACAGGGTACCGGCACGAAGAGCGAATGTTTGAAAGGTATAGATGTTTCGGGAAATGATCCACTGTTGTAGTTGTTGCAGTGAGTCAGATTCACTGGGGAAAAAACACGACAATAAGATATAAATTCACTCTATTATGTGCATTACTGACTTTTACCTTCTTATACAGGTCAAATATTCTGACCAATAACCCAGCAAAAACTGCGAGCCCACCAAAAACTGATGATTTTCAAGCTCCATGGGTTCAATAGACCTTTTCCCCCTCATAAAAATGTCTCTCTGCCTCTGTTTTCAGGCTTTTGAATCACAGCCATTAGCCTTTTTTTTTTATTGCCCAAATAATTACCTAGTGGGCCTGCTTCCTACATAGCATTTCATTCTCTGCTCTCGATGCCATTGCCATGCCACTGCTATAGCTGGATATTCCAGTACCATTATTATGGAATATGGCAACTGTCCATTTCTGGAGACCAGACTAATATTATTGAAGCATCATATTGTGGTTGCAGTGCCCGGCTGCATTGACAGGTGGCAGACAGGATGCAGGCTTGTCCACACCCAGGTCCACACCCCTCTGACCCCTGGAACTTGGTTGGTTGATGATCTGACATAGAAAGAGACTCTGGACCCCCTGGGATGAACCCAGAGCCACTGCAGAGCCTGGCTAACTACCCATGGTGTATTTGATATACTAAGAACAGTAACAGTAATGGACCTCATTCACAACGAATGGAGACATTGGCGCCTTCTCAAGCAAATTGATGATCAACGGGAAGACAAGTGATACAAGTGATTAACGTCATCATGATCTAACTTTTTTATTTTTTGCTTTTTTGGGTCACACCTGGCGATGCTCAGGGGTTACTCCTGGCTCTGTACTCAGGAATTACTCCCTGGCGATGCTCGGGGGGACCATATGGGATGCCGGGGATCAAACCTGGGCCGGCACAGGCCCGCCGCGTGCAAGGCAAACGCCCTATTCTCTGGGCTATCGCTCCGGCCCCATCATGATCTAACTTTTTAAGAGAAAAAAGTCAAAACAGCTCCTCTGTCACCAGAATAAGGTTAATGTCCTTGAGATAAGCTTTTATCAACTTCAGTGTTCTGTTTGCCCTCCCTCACACCTGCCATCTCCCTCTTCCCAAGTAGTGATTCTTCATATGCATAAGGTTGCAGATAAACAGTCCCTCCCCTTGCTCCCCATCCATAGCCTAGATTTTCTTGAATTTCAATTTAGTCTCACACTATTCTTGAATTTCCTTCTCTATTTCAGACTCAAGAGAAATTCTTCCCCTCTACAAGGGCCTGCCACATTGTTTATATTTGTATATACCTTTCAAGTTCTCTTTTAATGACTTGATCACTGAATAAGTTAGATTTGTGCCATTAATTATACAGTGAAATTTAATGTATTTTCTACTTGGGGCCAATGATAGAAAATGAATGGACTAGAAGAATGGAAATTGAGTGTGAGTTGTTATAAAGAATGGGAGATTCTTTGGGCTGAATTTGGGTGTCAAACTGCAAGATTCAAGACACCCAGCCCTATCACTGGGTGACTCAGACTATGGGAAATTGCTTATATCAACCAGTATTTAGATTATTGTCCATCAGGTATTCAAAATTATGATAAAATTCTTTTCCATAGGGTTGCTTTGAGGATTAAATATGATAATTTTCTAAAATGTTTCAGTAATGCCTGACACCCAGTAATTGATGCTTAATTTAGCTCTTAGTGGTCCTGATGAGTTAGTGCTAAGATGCTGACAGTATTCTCTGCTGTCACTCATAGGATCTATGTTATATTCCAAGGGAGGCAGTGGGGAGGGGAGCAGGGTCTTCCCAGGCAGTGATTAGGGGCCCTGGTACTACTTTTAGTGAAACTTGGTCATCTGGGCTGACCCATACAATGCCTGTACCCAGAACTACAGTGCTGCTTGCCCAGTGGTGTTAGGAGCTCCCAGTGCCATACCTGGAGGTACTGGAGGTGGGGGATTCATGCAGTTCCAGGGTTCAAACTTATGGCCCTCTTGAATGTGCCTGTGACATGCTACTCTGCCTTGCTGACCAATATAGGTGATATTTTATTTAGTACTAAACTTTTTGTTTAAGCACCATTTCATTATTAATAGGAATGTATTTTCAGCCATTTATTTTGAAGTGAATAACGAGTAAGTAGATAATCTACAGTGTTAGCAGGGGCTGGAGAGCGCGCAGTGATGAAGGTGCTCGCTAGCATGTGGCTTGACCCTGGTTTGATCTGTGGCACCTCATATGGTCACATGAGCACTGCCAGGCCTGTGCCAGAGCACTGAGCAGGAGTACATTCTGACCACAGCTGTGTGTGAGCCAAACATCCCCTCCTTTCAAGAAGTATTAAGCACATAACTTTGGACCACAAGGTAAAAAATCTGATGGACTATAAAGAAAAGTTCATGTTTTGTAAAAATTCGCCAAACTATAATTGCACTTTAAGACAGTATGCATGCATATTCTCCAGGCTATGGAAGTCCTAAGGTTTTTATGTTCAAGGTTAAATTTTTTATGTTCATGCTTTCCAACATTTTGATCCATTATTTAATATAGTTTAGTTCCGTTTGCATAGGGCAATTTTATAGCTAATTAACTCATTCATCTTTTGCCTACTCGAAGGAAAGTGTGGCTTGGGAAATACACTTTTAAAAGACCCTCAGAACTGTTCTCCAAGAATTCATGGCAGAACTGCTATTTTTGAATCAAATTTTTCATACATAATTTAAAAAGCAGATAAAAGGGAGGGTTTATTTTACTCTTAAATAAAGTATTGCTTTCAACAAAGTGCTACCTGACTCATACATAACATCAGGCATGCCTGTGAGAGTTAGGGGGTATCACATCATTTCCTTATCTACCTTTTGTTCTTTGAAATTGTAAAGACTTGTAGTTTATCTTATCTAGGTGGTAATCCTCAGTAATTAAGATAAAGAGGGGTAGGGAGGGACTTTTGATGCTACTACCTTCAAGAAGATAGGCCAGCCAGGAAGATTGTAGGATCCAGGACCCTTTTTAAATACAGACGAAATTTTTATTTGTTTATTTATTTTTTTTTTTTTTTGGGTCACACCTGGCGATGCTCAGGGGTTTCCCCTGGCTCTGCACTCAGGAATTACTCCTGGCGGTGCTCAGGGGACCATATGGGATGCCGGGGATCGAAATCAGGCCGGCACAGGCTGGCCGCGTGCAAGGCAAACACCCTACCGCTGGGCTATTGCTCCGGCCCCTGAAATTTTTATTTGTATTTGAATTAAAATGAAGATTATTTATGTAGACCCCACTGGGGTGATGGATCTATTTCACTCCTGCTGCTTAGTAGGTTTTATAAACAAAGGGCATTATCATTATAGTCTGAAGTGGGGTTAGCACTGAGTGTGGTCTAAAAAACAAAAATGAAAGTGTCTTGAAGTTTAATTGTTAGTCATCTGTCAAAGATATGTTATCAGATGGCCTTTGTTTTCTTGCTAAGTGATTATTAAGATAATCTTCATAGAAGTTCTGGAAATGGATCAGGACAAAGAAGAGTTTTCTTAGCAACCCCCCTTCACAAAAAAAAAAAAAAGAGAGAAATATGGGGAAATTTAAGTTGTTTGGGAACTAATATATAAACTAATTTACTTAAATAATGTGTTTTATTAGAAATGAATTGGTAAGTGGGATTGCGGACTGAATACTAGACTAAGGTGTTAGGGTGTTATTTTAATTTTGCTTCACAAATTCTGATTTAATCACTTATCTACTGCCTTTCCCTTCATCTTATTGCTCTTTCACCTTTATGTGAGATTTTAGTCTAAGCATAAATGGAAACTGGTTGAAGAATACATGGTAAAGATCAGTACAGTTCGTTTGAGGGTACGGTAGGATGTTTATACTTAATGGAAGATGAGATTTAAAGGAGAGTAGCCAAAGCTAGGTGCTAGCTACATATTGACACGTGACTATAAGCTTGGATGCAAAGAGAAGATACAACTATGTTGTGTATATCTGTGAACTGAAAGAATGAGGAGTGTCGGCACAGGAAACAGAGGAGGCCTAATTAGTGTGATAGAGTATGTTCTATCATTATCAAAAAATAATCGGTGATGAACACACTGATGAAGAATTTACAAGCTTATTGAGGAAATAATTAAATTTAGTGATACTTGTTAGAGCTTTTACCATTATTTAAATGCCAGATTTAAAAATTCTTGCCTGTTGGCTTTGTTAAATAAGCCAAACACTGAGATTCTAGAAAATTGTGTGATGAAAGGGTTGGGTGTTCTTTGGGAATCACTGTAAATTGTGCTGGTTACTTTTCATTCATAATTAGTAGTTCACTGTGTGTATAGAGAAAGTACAGTGGGTAGGCATAGACATTAAACTTAAGGAAAGCAATATAATTACATAGTGATGTAAATCTGTCTACTTGTGTTTTTCAAACTTAAGTGTTAAATGTGTATTAGAAAACAATGTCACTAGGTCAGAATTACATTTTAATTGGATTGGGCACATCTTTTTTGTTGTTGTTTTGTTTGTTTTTTTTTTTTTGGGTCACACCCAACAATGTTCAGGGGTTACTCCTGGCTCTGCACTGAGGAATTACTCTTGGTGGTGCTTGAGGGACCATATGGAATGCCAGGGATAGAACCCAGGTTGGCCGTGTGCAAGGCAAACGCTCTACCTGCTGTGCTATCCCTCTAGCCTCGGATTGAGCACATTTTAATTGAACTGACCACAGAAGTAAAAAAACTAATAGTTTTTGAACAAACAAATAGCACGATTGATTAGCATTAGCTCCTGGAAAGGCATTATTAAATAGGAAACACAGCATTAATTCTCCTTTTGAGTGATTGACAATATTAATATTAAGATATTAAGATATCTTGGTCCTCAGAAATAGTTTCTGTTTAATCAGGAAAGGAACAGAGATGAACAGTGTTATAAAAAAACACATTTTAAAGAAAAAAATTTTTGTTCAGATATGAACAATTTTAGTTAATTCAAGTGTATGGTATTTGTTGTTACTACATTAGAAGAGTGGTATTATAAGTTATAAAATTAATCTAGTGGGTGAAATTTGGTTTATTACTTTTTTGTCTCGTTAGGCCACGACTAGTGGTTTTCAAGGGTTGCTTTTGGCCTAGGGGTTGCTTCCCCAGTTCTCAGGGAACTTTGTGGTGCTGGGGATAGAACATGGGACTCCTGCATGCAAAGCATGCTCCACAGCAGTTTGAGCTATCTTCCAACCCTGGGCAAAGTTATTTTTTTTTTATTTTTGTTTTGCTTTTTTTGGGTCACACCGGCGATGCTCAGGGGTTACTCCTGGCTCTGCACTCAGGAATTACTCCTGGCGGTGCTCGGGGGACCATATGGGATGCCGGGGATCGAACCCTGGCCGGCATAGGCCTGCTGCATGCAAGGCAAACGCCCTACCGCTGGGCTATCACTCCGGCCCTGGGCAGTTATTTTTAAGCCATGTTTAAATTTTTTGACACAAGAGAGTTGGCTGCCAACGCATGGTTAGACCCTTGAAGGGCCTCCACAAAAAGAGCTTTAGTCTCTAAGAACTTCCCACTTAGCTTTCCCACAGCGCTGGAGAAGCAGGAGATGAGAACATGGTATTTGACACATTCAAGTCAAGGCAGATGACTTACAGCATCAAGACCACATTCCCTGTGTTCTTCAATGTCCAGTTGTATGTTCTGTCTTTACAAAGCCCTCCTGATATGCCAGTTGCAGAATAAAACACCCATCCCATCACAGAATCCCTGCCATGCTTGAGCAGTTCCCTTGTGGCAGTTTAATTCTGTTTGACATGTACTGTGGTTACCACTTACTCTATCAGATAGTGAGCAGGGCCTGGGGAGACAGTACAGGGTTGAAGGCACCTGCTTCATGTGCAGTTGACGGCTTCAATCCCTGCCACTACTATGGTGCTCTGAGCACTGCCAGGAGTTATCCCTGAGCACAGAGTAAGGAGTAAACCCTGAACAACGCTGAGTATGTATTCAAAAATTCAATGTATTCAAAAATACATTGAATAAAATAAAATGTAAACAATAAATGTGCGCTGGAATGGCACAACTTTTTGTGGTTTCTCAAAGACCTATAACTATTCTTGCTGTCCAGTGAGAATACAAAAACTGATTGTAACTGCAATCATGACACATTCGGATAGACCTTTTGAAGAGTGTTGATTTTATTTTCCCTATAGAAAGAATTCAACAAATTTTTTATAAAAGCGAGATTGATGTGTTTTAGTTAATTATTTATTTATTAATTTATTTTCTGTATAGTATTTTATTTGTTTAAATATATTTTATTATACCACATGAGATAAACAATTGCAAAATGTTCATGTTTGGGTTTCGGCCATATAGTGTTCCAGCACCCATCCCTCCACCAGGGCCCACTTCCCAGCACCAATGTCCCGAATTCCCTCCCCCCTCCCCTAGCCTTATGGCCTTTATCTCTTCTCTTCTCTCTCTCTCTCTCTCTCTCTCACTCATTCTCTATTCCTTCTCTTACAATTTGTGGATTGTAATACAAATACTTAGAGATTATCATGTGTATCTTTTTGTCGGTATTTAATGCTCAGTTCTATGTGGGTAATAGCACTTTCAACACTTATTGGCACACTGTTCCCTTTCTGTCTTACCTAACCTCTGACTCCCACATGTTTGTGGTAATTTACACCTTTGATAAGACCTCCTGATCCACGTTTTGCCTGACCTGGGATATTAGTATTATAATGTGTATATGTATCATAATATGTATAAATATATATATACATATATTTATGTAATGAAAATAAATGTAGTCATTCTATATCTGTCTCCCTCTTTCTGGGTAATTTTACTCAACATGATCTTCTCCATGTTCATCCATTTATAGACAAATTTCATAACTTCATTTTTCCTAACAGCTGCATAGTATTCCATTGTGTAGATGTACCACAGTTTCTTTATCCAGTCATCAAGATGTGTTTGTTTTAGCTAGCAGTTTTACATGGTGGAAAGTTCTGAAATTCGTATAGTCTCCAATAAAAAATGAATAAGGACCTTTTTTTTTCATAATATTCTCCAGGGGAAATAGTTCTTTTTCTTCTTTAGTTGACCACCCCTTTGAGAGTCTCTGTCAAGGGCTTAAAGTCTGATAGTTCCCCAGGGTCCCAGGCTTTTGACTACCAAATGATCTCCCCTCCTGGAATGCAATGTGCTCAATTCCTGGAAATCTAGGTTAACTCTCTTGTTCAGCTGAATCTGAATGTAAAAACAGTAATTGTGTGATAAATTGGAAGGAAATAAAATTGCATTTTTCATACCAACTATTTGTCAAGAAGTGAAATATTTGGGTAATTAAAACAGCAGAGAGCTCTGCATAATAGACACTAGAGACATAGCAGACAATAAAGATACATTTGGACATCTGCTGCAGTTAGGTGAATGACCCTCTTTAAAACCCTGGAAAAATATTCTGTGCCAGGAGAGGACATCTGTGAGGTCTGTAAGCAGCTATCATATAAAGAGAAGTGAGAAACGTCAAAGAGAATAAAGCTAATAGAGTCCAAAATCACCTCGGTCCTCTACCACAAACTCAGTTCATATCACTCCATTTACATTCTCTTAGACCAAACCATATGCAAACAACAGCTGAGCCATCTACATTTGAGAGTCTAGCTCCCACTATTTACCTGACAGGGGAAATGATTAATGCACGGTGGACTTACCCATTGCACTATAGATGTGCTGACCCCAGATATTTCCCTAGATATTGGCAGCTCAGCTACTTAATTTGTTGTAGTGGGATACTACATTCAGACTCTCTCCTGATTTAAAAAGAAAAAGAAAAATAAGAGTTCAGTGCCAATATCTGAAAAAATAAATATACCCGTTCAGACAGTTTTTTTAGCCTTTTTTTTTTCTTTTCCATGCTATACAAAACCTAGTTCTCTAGTGGGATCAGAAAAGAAAATAATTCAAATAACAGTATGCCCAACTACGTGGTAACATGCTTTGTACCTGAACCCACTAGCAAACTTTCTGTCTCATAATAGTAGAGCCCAGATTATGAACTAACTGGAGATAGAATCTTAAGTTTCACTCTACAGGACTCCAGATAGGACTGAGTGTAGACTATGAGGGAAAGAAATCAAGTTAATAACTTGTCTGGGGTTTGAACATCTGGGAAAATAAGTATGACAGGGAAGGACTCCTGGAAGGGTCACTGGGGTGGAGAGTTGGAAATCAAGATCTCATTTTAATCTTAAGGTCATGAGCCTGTGTTCTTCATTTAAGTTGAAATATAAGTCTGGAACTCCCGTGAGAAGTCGGAGTTGTTGCTAAGCATCAAGGCTATAGTGTTTACAGCCTTAGAGTTTGAGGATACACCCAGGCAAGAAAATTAAAAGACTGGAGTTTGAGACCAAGCCCCATACTTATGGGGACTAACCATGAGAACATACTTCCAGTTTCATAGTGGCAATTAAAATGAGTTTGCCTTAACAGAATTTTTTAAACTTTCAGTACAAAGAACTACATGATTATTCAAACTAGCTGGAACTTGGAGTGAGGGTGTAGGGTATCCTGTACTCTAGCTGTTCAGTATCTTAAACTATGGTAGTGATTTAGAGGTGACTACAAGAGTATGCCACCCGCACGGCAGAGCCTGGCAAGCTCTCCGTGTCATATTTTATATGTCAAACACCAGTAACAATTATAAACCTCATTCCCATGACCTGATGGAATTGTTTGAGGCTCTTTATGTTTCTGGAGCAAGCAGGTGCCCTTGGGCTCTACTAGCATGAGACAGGACATATGGAGATGTTACTGGTGCCCGCTCGAAGCAAATCGATGATGAACGGGAAGACAGTGACAGTGACAGTGATAGCAGCCTGTTTTTATATTAAGTTATATAGAACTTATTTTAAAAATGAGTATAAGGACCTGGATCAATAGTACAGTGGATGGGTGTTTGTCTTGCATGAGGCTGACCTGCGTTTGATCCTCTGCATCCCACAGGGTCCTCCAAGCAACTTTAGGAGTAATTTCTGAGTGAGAGCCAGGAGTAAGCCCAAGGTATAGCCAGGTATTCCCAAAGCAAACCAGGCAAAACCCACATATGAGTAAAACAAGCAGAACCCACATATGAGTATGCATAATGTCAATGAAATATGGATAAGCGGTATGGTATTGAAATCCATAATTTGGTTCAAATCTCTGAAACCTGTTTAAATGGTATTAACCAGTGTTATTTGTTACGTCCAGAATCTTATCCCCTTCGGCGAGAGCCACGGTACGTAACAAAGCAGAGTTTTGTGCTTGCTGCCAGGGTCGCCCCCACGGCTCGCCGGTCGACAGGCAGGGGGAACCTTGCCTCCTCAGGCCCTGAGGCCGTGTCCTCGGCCGGTGAGCATTTTTGTAATATCTTCTCTCTTGCCTATCCACTCAAGGTTTATTGCTCCTTAGTCTATTGGTGTGCGGTCACATGAGCAAGTAGGCAGGGCACGTCTCACATGTACACAGGGTCATCTCCCTTGACCTCTGTCCATCCAGGCGGGGCTGCCCGCCGGCCCCTCCGGCGGCATGTCTCGCAGGAGCACGAGGTCAACTTCCTGGCCACATTCCACAGCCATCTTCCTTGCTCTGCCCACATTCCACAGACCCTCTTCTGTTTATCTTATCCTGGGTAGAGAGGTATCAGCACCCATGGTATCAACACCCCGGGCTGGTGGAGGGGGCTCTTACTAATCTCTGTTGGGGGAAAATCTGAGACAAACTACTATTCCTTCCTTCATTCCTTATCCTTTCAACTTCAAGTAAACAAAAAATCCAAATAAAAATTGTGGGGAGGATCCTTATGAAAATCATGTAACTATAATATTTTAAATTATGGCAAAAAGTTATAATTAGTACTCAGAATTCATAACAAGGGTAGAGACACAGACATGCACCCCTGAATGCCATCTCATGTAGCCCTGGCTGGTTCCCCAAGGAACACAGAGTATGGCCATATGAGTTTGACACCTCAGATCCCTAGTGAGCTAGAAAGCCATCGTTTTCTTCTCCCCACACTGAGCACTTTTATGGGCCTCCTAAAAATTTATTACCAAAAAATGGACATTAAAATTGCCACATTGAAAAGGAGTTTATCTAAATTCTCAGTTTTGTTGCATACAGATAAACAATGGAAATTTTATTTATAGTATTGATTACATTAGCTTTCACCCCAATTTTTGGTATGAAATATTTGTAAATCTACTCTTCTAGGTTCATGAAAGGACAGCAGTAATCACTGACCTCCATAATTTTTTTGATCTGTAATGTTTGCTTTAATAGGAGGCTATTAAAAGACAATTTAGTACAGCAACCATCGTTTCTTTCCCTACAGTTTTTCCCCCCAGACAAAATGCGATTACGGTATTAATATTTCAAAGAGCAGGAGAAAACTGTCTTATAAAAAAACACTCTTGCGAAACTCAGAAATGACAAACAGTTTCACTTAAAATTAAGTAAAGGGTATTAATCTGACTATATAAATATTTAAAGGTATTAAATGATGTTTTTGGAAGTTCAAGGAGCACTTTGGCCTGTTAAGATGTTAAATGCTCCTTCTTGGTGGAATTATTGCTCTCTAGGTATAAGGAACCCATTGATCTTTCTGAGGGAAGATAATGGTGCTTAAAAGTCAGAGAAGATTCCATATTATCTTAAGTGTATTCAACATACATAGTGACAGTTTTCGTCTATGTATTTATTTTTCTAGAACCTTGGTATCAGTAACCAGGAAGATATGCTTAGTACATACTGTTTTATTCAATATGTTTTAATAAATTGTGTTTTATCAATATCCTTGAATTATAAATAATAATATGCCTATAGTTTCAACTATAGACACAATTTAAGTTTCTTTTTTTCTATCTTTTTATTTATTTTTTATTTTTTTATTTTACCACCATGAGAACATTATAAAGATGTTCACAATTGTGTCTCAGTCATATATTGTTCCAGCACCCATTCCTTCACCAGTACCCCCATTCCCACTACCAATGTCCCCACATTCCCGTCTCCCAGCTCCAGAGCAGGCATTTCTTCCTTCGCTCCCTTTCTCTCTGTCTCTATCCATCACTCCTTCATCTTCCCCAATTCTTATTATACCATGTGAGATAAAGAATTACAAGCATGTTCATAATTGGGTCTCTACAATACAGTGTTCCAGAATCCATCCCTCCACCAGTGCCAATTCCCACCACCCAATTCCCAAACACGCCCACCCAAACCTTGCCTGCCCCCATTGCAGGCACATTTTACTTATCTATCTCTTTGTCTATGTCCCTGTATTTCCCAATCTCTCTTCTATTACACTTTATGGCTTGTCCTATGGATACTAATAATGTATGATGCATCTATCTGATTATTTAATAGTGAGTTCTAGTGTGAAATCACAATTCCTCATTACTCATAACCTCTCCACTTTGATGCAAATAGGATGATTGTTGGAAGTGTACAAGAGAGAAAGATCCTGAAAGGTCCTGGTGCTACAATACATTGAGTCAAAGATTAAACCGTGGCATCAGAGCCACCACATGCCTGCGCAGCCGTGGATCTGGAGTCTCTGTCTTGCTGAGGTTGGCTGTGGTGGCTGGAGCTCAGGCTCACACCCACTGGGCTCGGAGGCTGGGTCCTGAGTGGAGGCCCTCAATCCTTGCTCCAAGTCCAACAGGCGCGGACAATTTAAATTTCATCTATAGATACAATGTGTCTAGATTATTTCTATTTGACTTTAAATTATCACTTATCACTTATCTTCTCAGTTCATCGATTTGCTCCAGTGGGTACCAGTAACGTCTTCATTTGTCCCTGTGGCATGCAAGTGTAGCCCGGTGGCATCTGCTCGCTCCAGGAGCATGAAGAGCCTCAAACCAGCGTTCAGGTTTTTGACGAAGTGTAACATCTAAGTGGGTGGCCATGCGTTCTTTTGACATCCCGTGGGATCCATTCAGTAACAGCTCTAGTCCAGCGGTCATCCCTAAATCACTTTACGTTTCCGGCCCATCTGATTTTCATCATCTTGGCAAACAAGACAACAAGGGAGATTTTGAATCATATTAAAAGTAAAAAGTGAACTTGGGTGGGTGTGTTGGGGGGTGATATAGACCTTGCCTACCTCCAAAACAGTTTCATGACAAATTTAACTTTTTCAAGATAAACTTAGCAATGTTTTCAAAAAACAGCCCCGTGTTTTCGCTTGGATACAGAAAAAATACTCCGTTTGTACCTCGAATCTGGTACTTGTAGTGGATACTCTGTTCTTTCCTTTTTCCAAATCTCAGATCTGATGATATCTTTCTTTTAAAAAGTTTCATTTTCAAACCTTTAGTAATGCTCCTGCACTGTAGGCACCAATTTCAAACTTCCTGAGCAGTGACAGAGACTTAGCCATCATTCTAAGCCTCCTCCTCTGCCTCCCATCTCCCTCTAGGCTGTGTTTTTACTTAAAGTCACTCTCTGATCCTACTCTCAGATTTTTGCTCTCTCTATACTGGAATATCTTACTTTTTCTGCATCCTATATGTACATTTTGACACTATCATCCAGTTTACCTGGTTTGCTCTTACTCATCTTTTGTCAAAGGGTTTCGTTATAAGACAGTCTGTTTAAGACTTAAAGGCAGTCTGAACTCTCCTGAGTGCTTCATGTTTGTTTACAGTTAGTCAGCCTTTAGATTAACCTTTACAAGGAATGTGCTTGTATTTTGATGTAGGCTTCTGAATGGTCAGAATGAAAGAGGACAAGGAATTAAATAAAGGCCCTTCTTTATATTGGTTGCTTACCCACTGCATCTCACACTTTGCATGGTAGCCCACAGCCCTTCTTCAGCCTTTCTTTCTGTGTGTGGTGGACCAATGAAGGAGGAGTAAATAAAAAAATTGTGGGAGACAGTTATAAGGAAAGATTAGCAGGAGTAAAAGAGAAAAATGAGGAGTATTTCATTTAAGCAATGAATATAATTTTTCATGCAAATAAAAAGATAGTATACTTTTCTTAGAATCAAATTTAGGATAAGAAAATAGGATTGCATGTAGAGCCAGATTATAAAAGTGCCAAAGAATGTCTTGTAGTATGAGTCTAGCGGTGGAATAAAGAGCATATGAACACTTATATGCAAGAAAATTATACCAACCTAATAAAACTTTTAAAGTTTATCACTAATGCAGACTCATGAAAATGAAAGGGTGAAGAGGATAATTTTTTAAAGGAGAAATAGTCATTGTTTAGTTTCTTTCCATTCAGCATTGCATTTAGGGAATGTGGAATAATGAGCGGTTTGTGTGGATTAAATTAGTGACAAATTAATATCAACTCAGGAAAAGAACTACTTGATTTTCTCTAGTACTCTTGATTTTCTCAAATACTCTAAAGAGTTATTGTGAAGAGGTAGGACAAAGAATTTTAATAGTCACTAATTTGGGGTTTGTGTATTTTTAAAATTGGAATCATTAATTGTCTATTGACTTTAGAGATTAATATTATTGTGAGCAAAATAAAGTGTCCAGAAAGCAACTGGATTGAGAATCTAATTAAACAATTTCTATGTTCTTTTTCTCAATTTCAGACAGAATTTGTTAAACAAATTTGTGTTTTGTCCTTATGTAATCTGTAAACCAGTGTCATTAAGCAGTCACTTATGTGTGATTTGTTTTATTTTTAAGTTGGATAATGCGGATGAACAAGCAGCCCAGATCAGAAGGGAACTTGATGGCCGTTTGCAGTTGGCAGAGAAGATGGCAAAGGTAAAGGATTAACATTTATATTTTTCCCCTTTTCTGTTTTCATTTGTTTGGGAGTTAACACCAGCAATGCTCAAGGGTTTATTCCTGGCTCTGTGCTCAGGGGCTGTGTCTGTGAACTTAGGTGTGATTTGGGGATTTAACTATGATGGCCACAAGCAAGGCAAGTACCCATAAACCTTGTATTATTCCTCCAGTCCCATAAGTTTTCTTCCTTTACCAAGATGTCTGGTAAGTGCCCAACTAGGTACTTGGTATATATTGTTGTCAACTAATATTTGAATGAATGAAAAATGCACTTTGAAATTTAAAGCACTGTCTGGCAGAGATAGCACGTTCAATATGTTATTTTAGTTAAATGTGTAATCACAGACTACTTTTTAAAAATGAAACTTAATTGTCCAAATTGCTGCGTATTAAATTGTTGCATTAATTTACCACCAGCATAAAATGTTTATTCTGTCACAATAGATCTGAGATTCTAGTGCTCTTGATTGCTCTGAGAATAAGGTTTTTCCCTCTTCCATTCTGTTAATCAAACATTTGGAACATTTGATCCATAAACACACTCTTTATCTTCTTCCCTCTCTGTCTCTGCAGACTCATCTTTGTTTCAGTATTTTTCTTCCATTTGAAAATGCTACATATAACATATACAAGTAAATTGCACAAATCTTTAGTTTACAGCTCCATTTATACACCCATTTAACTTTCCCAAATCAAGATAATATGACACTTGAAAAGGTGTATGTGTATACATATATATAAATATATATATGTGTATATATATACATATATATTCCTACAGGTTTTAACATCTGGATTTTTCATGTGCTTTTACAAAGAAAATAGGTATTTATGAATATATGTTTCAAGAGAACTGAAAGAAGTAGTTGATAAAATGGGAAAATTGATTTAAAAAAAACACTTGGTCCTCAAAATGAGGTTTTGTCAGAATCACCAGAGCTATATGAGGAGGAATCTTCAGATGAAGGAAGACATAGTCTGATGGTATTTGTGCCCAAAGAGTTAACGTTCATTCAGTAGATTTTGAATGTTGCCAAAGGACAGTGTGCCATGTTACTCTCCTCTGGATTGAAAAGCACTGCATCATTCTAAAGGTTTAAATATGAGCTAGTCAGACAAAATCAAGCAGCTTGAGTTTATGAGAGGTTCAGAGGGGAAAAAACGTCTTCATGAAATTCTAAATTAAATTGAAAGTTGTCTGGAAAGGAATTTGCTTTTGTATTGTGTATATGCATATATATATGTGTGTATATATACATTCTTATATAAAATATATGTCGCTTGTCTTCTCATTGTCTTCCCATTGTTCTTCGATTTTCTCAAGTAGGTGCCAGTAACTTCTCCATTTGTTGGGAATGAGCTCCATTATTGTTACTGTTTTGGCATATTGAATACATTATATAATTATATATTATTCTATATGTACATATTTATATATTTATATTATATCATATTACATATTATATTATGTATTATATATTATGTACGTACACATATAAATGTATGTATAATTTTGGGCATGCTGGAGAGTGAAAGTTTTGGTCATAACTGGCAGTGCTCAGGGCTTAATTCTGACTCAGACATCAGTGCTCAGAAATCTATGCTGACAGGCCTCAGAGTGGTGCAAGGGATAGAAGTTGGGGCAGCATCATGCACGGCAAGTGTCTTATCTGCTGTACTAGATTTGCAGCCTTAGCATTTGCTTTTAATAAAGATGAAGGGAGAATCCAGAGACATATGCCAGATCTCACGCTTAGGTCTCAAAGCCTGCGCTCAACATCGTAAGTGCTCCTCCTTTACCTGAGACTACTCATGTAGTTCTAAATTGAAGTTGATTCACCCGGGGTTATTTTAATGTGTTATTTTATTTTAGAACAAAATAGTTTTTAAGTTTTATTAGAATTTAGATAATTTTCTAGGGAGTTACAGGAGAGAGTCTGGTTTGCTTTCCCTAGTTCATGTTCATTGAGCAGAATGTGTGTTAATTATCTTTGGGTTGAGTCAGAAGTGGGTCATTCTGCACATTCAGGGACTCCTCTTTGAAGAAACTCTAATGGTTTCATCATAGATATGACATAGTAGAAAGTGTGGGACAGAATGTGAAGCCAACAGATATGCTAAGAAAAATAAAAGCAATGAAAAATAATCTGCCTTTTGGTTAATATTAACACAGCAGAGAGACAATGTGTTTACCTACTCTTCTTCAATTTTACCGAATGCAAACCATGTTTGTAAAACTATTTATAAAGCTAAATATGATTTACTGATCTTGCCTCATTATATCTCTGTGACCACTATATGATCTCAAAGGGAAATGATACACTGCATTTGTTTTTGAGATAAGATGATTGATTCTTTGGGAAGATTATGAATAATTTCCTAGCAGTAAAATAATCACAACGTATGTGACCATTTGGAGTCCATAGTAGCTTGCTTTAAAACCTGACACAGTGATCCATTCTTTGTCCTGATGTGACTTACATATTATTATTATTACATATATTATTTGGAATCGCCCCACAATTCACAGTGAATATACTTCATGACTATAGGATGGTAACTGATCTCTTGCTATTCAGAAAATAAAGCCAAGATCAGAGAGATAGTATGGAAGAAACTACTTGGCTTACTTGAAATGCAGCCATAATTCCATTCCCAACATCACATGTCCCCAATGTACCGCCATTAGAGATCTTTGAGTAGTAAGCCCTGAGGCACAGCTGGGTGTGGCCCCAAAGCAAAAAATTAAAGAAAATAAAGCAGAAAGGTGAAATCAGGAAAGTGTAAAGGGTGTACACAGTTTTAATCCAATCAACAGGGTAGACCAGTTGTTGGCAGGAGAATATTTCCAGTTAGGAGGGAAAAAAGAACAAAACTTGGAATCATCTTTGATTCCTTTTTTCTTTCATACCTCATACCAGGTTTAGCAGGAATTCCCAGTAAAGAATGGTTTCTTTACCACACCTGCTTTCTGAGCATCTCCAATTGGTTTTCTCATCCCAGTTACACTTATACCTCACCTGGAGAGTGACTAAATCTGTGCTTGGTCTGGCCTCCAGTATGTGTCCTCGAGCTGTGTCCCCACCATCACAGCAGCCAGTGCTGTATGTTCAAAACTTTCTGATAGTTCCCTCACTAGAAGTATAACTGTATAGTGCCTACAGTGACCTGAAAAGTACTATACAATCTGGCTTTGTGTGTCTCTTTTCTCTAATCAAACTCACTCGGTGCCTCTGTCCATTTCAGCTAAAGGAACTTTCCTCTTTCTGTACAAGGTCTTGTGATGGTTGCTTTCCCTGCTGGCTCTGGTCTCCACTGATATTTACCTGCATATGCCCCTATATTTAGTAAAGTTCTCTCGAGCATTAGACACAATATAAATATTTGATCTCCTAGTGGTTGAATTTCTCTGGACATAAATATAAATGTATACCAACTCTATATAGTTTTTAAACTATATATATATGTATATATATTTATATATATATGCCTGTATGTTTGTGTTTATGATCTTAAAAATATTTAGAAGTGCATGGATTTTATTTCAAGAAGTGAATTATGTGGTTTTGGGAGCCTACAAGTCAAAAAATCTTTGTAGTATGGCGCTACTTTTGAAATTCAGGTCAGAGTTGATATTGCACTCTTGAGTCTGAAGTCCTCAGGGAAGGACAGTAGGCAGGAAACTCATGTGAAGATCCACATTGCAGTCTTGATGCAGAATTGATACTTCTTAAAGAATCTGTTCTTTGCTCTTGAGTTATTTGGCTGATTTTTATGGAGGTCCACTATATCTTAAAGAACAATTTGATTTACTTGAAATCTCCTGATTTTAAGTATAATCTAGATTTGTTAAACTGTATCACAGAAAAACATTTACATGGGTATTTCCATCAAAGCAACTAGGTCCCAGAACATTAGCCAAGTTGGTTTTTTCTTGATAACTCTCTGAAAGTTAAAACACTTTTCTACCACTCACTCCTTGTCATCATTCGACCTTTTTCTCCATAACACTTTATTATATCTGTCTCCTTAGTGTGTTAGAACCTTAATCACAAGATTCAGCCCATTATTTTCTTGGTTATACAAAAAGTGTCAGTGCAAAACTCTGAATGCCTTTTGATTGAACTAATCTTTGTGTTCTGACCTATTGTCCTGGAAAACTAGAGTTTTGTGGGAAATGCTTGTGGGAAACTATTCTTTTCTTCTGACTTGAGAGCATAATAGAATCAAAAAGGAGAATGAAGAACAGTATAATAAAGCAGACCATCCATTGAGCTGCACAAAATTTTAGAAAATAAATACTCCCATTTGTTACTTATAATCCTATGTTTAGGAAGAAAAAGTGTTCTAGACATGGGAAAGAGACTGGACGTTAGCATGGAGAAACAACATCCAATGATGCCAACACCAGACTCCACTTGGAAGAAAATTAAGAGAGTGCCAAATTTGAATAATTAAAAAATTTTCCAACTAAGAAAAAGTGCTAAATTTAAATAATTTGAATTTTCTTAAAAATCAAATATTTTGTATACATAATGTGTTGGAGTTTCTATGAGCTATGCTGTGCAGAAGGTGAATTAGAACATTTTAACCATGATTTTTGGGAACTGCTCACAGATAAACGTATTTATCACTAAGCTGTTACTTAAGGGAATTTAAGTACCAGGAAGGTTCAGAAATTTAGGCATTTTCCTTGGGGGCATCAAACACAGGTTTGATTCCCAGCACTATGTGATAATCTTAGTTATGAGAGTTTCCTGAGTTCAGAGCCAGAAATGAACCCTGAGCGCAGATGGGTGTGCCACCCACCAAAAATTAAATCACATAAACTTATGTACAGTTCATTATTATTCCAAAATAAAGTTAATATACTGTCAGTAACTTGCAAAGCTGTTAAATGGATGCTTCTTCAAAGGGATAAAAATTTAATATACTGTTTCAAAAAAATATAAAGCCTGATAATATTTATTGTGATTATTTCAGTGATTTCTTCCAGTTTCTTCTAGAGAAAAATGAAAATGTAAAGTGTTTTTGATTAGAGCTAAGGAAAGAAATGTTTTTATGGGAAGCTTATCAGCAACCTGATGCATGTGTGCTCTACCACTTGAACGCTCTAGGTCACCTCAAAGTAGATTTGGGGACAGAAAAGGTATGGGGTTGAGTCACATCCAGAGATGCTCAGGGATTACTCTCTTCCTTGTACTTGGGATAACTCCTGGTTGGTGCTTAAGGGACATGTTAACAGAGTTTTAAATCTAGTCAATAGCTAAAGGACACATGAGAAAATGCTCTACATCACTAATCATCAGATGCAAATCAAAACAATGAGATATCTCACACCACAGAGACTGGCACACATCCAAAATATCAAGAACACCCACTGCTGGCATGGATGTGGGGAGAAAGAGATTCTTCTCCATTGTTGATAGGAATGCCAATTGGGTGGAGCCTTTTTGGAGAACAATATGAGCATTCCTCAAAAAAGCTAGAAATTGGGGCTGGAGAGATAGCCCAGCATGTAGGGCGTTTGCCTTGCACACGACCTGCCCATGCCGGCCGGCCTGCCTGTCGATCCCCGGCATCCCATATGGTTCCCCGAGCACCGCCAGGAGTGATTCATGAGTGCAGAGCCAGGAGAAACCCCTGAGCATTGCCGGGTGTGACCCAAAAAGCAAAAAAAAAAAAATCTAGAAATTAAGCTTCCTTATGACCCAGAAATACTCCCAGTGTACTTCTGGGAATATACCTATGGCTTCAAAAATTCAGAGCAGAAACACCATCTGCACTAATTCTCGTGAGCCAGAATCTGGAAACAACTTGAGTACCTGAGAACAGATGACTGGTTAAAGAAACTATGGTATATCTATTCAGTGAAATAATATACCGTTGTTAGGAATAATGAGTCATGATATTTGCTTATAAATGCTGAGTGAAATGAGTCAGAAGAAGAGGGACAGACACAGAATGTTTGCACTCATTTGTGGCGTGTAAAAAAAATATGGTACCAATATCCAAGGGCACTAGAACTAAGTGTCAGGAGGTTTGGTCCATGGTTGGAAGCCCGCTTCAACCTCTTAAGGAAAAGGCAGTTGGGATAGGGAAGAGAACACTATGGCAAAGATAAAGATAGGTGCAATATAAGAATCAAAAAGGACTTAAAGTAAAAGAGAGAGAGAGAGAGAGAGAGGAGGTAGTTCTGAAAAAAAGCTATGATTATTCCTGCCCCAATAGAAGATACAACATATCTATACCACAAAAAAGACATCAATTTTACTCACGGTTCCAGTACTGTTCAGAGGCAGAGTCTGTCTGATGATGGTCAGGCCAAATGATGTCCGTCTGATGATGTTCGTGCCCAAAAGTTGGTGCTTTTATGCCCAACCAGAGAGACCAGATGTCCGGGAGCCGTTGGGGTCCCCAATGATATTAGGAAATGATTTCCCTTCTAACTCTGAAGCCGGTGGGGAATGGATGAAAACTCAGGAATCCAGTGCAGTTTCAAAAGGCTTTACTCTCACAGGTTCTGGTATATAATCCAGTAAACAGGAAAACCCCGGATTTTAGGTTCCTACCTGGGCCAGGGCCACATATAGGTTTAGAATCCTAGGCCAAGATGGCAGCTTCCATGTGCTAACACCCAATAGGGTAGAGAACGGTGAGGCAGATAGGAGAGGCAGAGAGCAAAGAGGAGCCAAAATGGCCAAAAACTCCTTTCTCCAAGTTTATTTTACAGATAGAAGCCACTAGAAACTACCAGCCCAGCTCCTGGTGGGCTGGGCTATGTAGACTTGAAGCCAGGTAAATGACCCTATTGAAATGCAGATCTTCAGGTGGGCCCTTTGGCTTCACAATGCCCTAGCTGACTCCCTGAGACAAGACTTCCTAGCAGAGTGAAGGGGCTGCATCTCTGCAACAGAAAGCAGTTCAGAATGTAATTTGTAGGAAATGGCATGAATATGTCTTACCATAAATATATAGCAGCTGATTACAGACACTAGATCCCACTAGGGTCCAAAATTGCTCAGAATAATTCACTTCGGCATTACTTTTTAGAATCAGAGACATGTCAGTTTGCCCGGAGGTGCATTGGCATGTCTCTTTAAACTAGGAGGACTGATTACTTTATGGTTGGTCCAATGTGGCCGAGTATCTTGGAATATCTACATGTATGTTCCCTATGGAGACCTGTGGAAGTAGGAAGAGTATTAGACTTGGGCAAGCAAGATTCATAATATTCATAGTAAGAATATTCTGTATAAAATGATGAAATCAATCCAATTCTGCCCAATCTGCCATTGTGTCTGCTCTGGAGATTCACTAAAGGCAGGAAGTAGCTCTTCACATTAGCTAAGTGTAGCTGGAGCCTAAGGATCAGTAGGGTGTGTCACCCAACAGGTCAGGGGTATGTATTTTAAAATATTTCTAACACCTTATTTATATTTCCAGGTAATGCCAAGGTATTTTAGAACCGCCTAATCATGTTTGCTTCTCATTTTAGCCCTTTGGGTCACACCCAGCAATGCTCAGAGGCTAATCCTGACTCTGCACTCAGCAATTACTCCTCGTGGTGCTGGAGGTACCATATGGGATGCTGTGGGTTGAAACAGCGTCCGCCGAGTGCTGGGCAAACACCGTACACACAGTGCTGTCGCTCCGGCCCCCAATGTTTGCTTCCTGAGTGCAGCATTTCTACAGGATTTCTCTTCTGTGGAAAAGCAAACTGTTTCCTTTTGTTACAATTTGGTGATTTTTTTTTTTTTTTTGGTCAGAGAACACTATTACCCATAAAATTCTTGGTATTCTCAGATCCCAATTATACAACACAGCATTCTTTCAGATGAGGGAACTGGCATTTTAGAAATGTGTCATGAGGCTAGAGTGATAGTACAGTGGGTAGGGCGTTTGCCTTGCACACGGCTGACCTGGGTTAGACCTCCAGTGTCCCATGTGGTCTCCGAAGCACCGCCAGGAATAATTCCTGAGTATCAAGCCAGTAGTAACCCATGATTATCACTAGCTTTGACCCCAAAAAGCAATAAATAAATAAACAAATAAATAAATAGATAAATCAATCAATAAATAAATAAATAAATAAATAGAAGTGTTGCTTCAGATGCTGCAATATTGTGAAAATGATCGTTAAGAATGTTCTTTGGGGTCTGGAAAGGTAGTACAATGGATGAGACTCTAGTTTTCCACACAGCTTACTTGGGTTTGATCCCCTGCACAGCATATGGTTCCCAGAGAATGCTCAAGATTGATCCCTGAGCAGAACCAGAAGTAAGCCTTTAGCACAGCTAATTGTGGCCTTTAATCAGATAATTTAAAAAAAAATCTTCCTTGGGAAAGTTCATTAAGAATGTCGATATTTAACCTTGCAAAGTACATGTGACTTTAATGTTTATGTAAATTATCTTAAAATGATTGACATGATGATTATATCTGAGGAAAATGAAAACACTGGGTGGCCTGAGGCTCTGGGGCTTGCTTAGGAGGTAGAACCAGGTGTTCTTGTCTTCACAGGAGTCAGAAAGGAACTGCAGGCTGAGAAGAGGTATCTGAATTATTCCCAGCATCTTGGAGAGGTGTTTCCATAAGTTTTGTTTTGAGCAATACAGAGGAAGGACTTATGAAGGCACCAGTTTTCAGGAAGAATTAGGCCATCTTTTGAAAGATGGCTGCTTCCTATCTTTTCCTATGCTCATATGTTTTTCCCTAAAGCAAGTTTTGTATAGTAGTTGGAAGATTACACTTCACTTGATAACACAAAGCTGTCAGCTCTCCGACTTCCAGTGAGAACTAAATGTCACGATGTCAAAGATTAAAGAAAGAACCAAGAAAGTGAGGCAACCTCATTTGCTGTTTGTAGGAAGACAAATATGTATAATCTTTTTGAAGATCAATTTGGCAGTATTTCTCAGCATCTATTGAAATATCAATATTTGTGCCTTTAAGTGAAAGAGACAGTAATCTGATTGCAAGGGGATAGGGCTGAACTGCATGGTCGATGGAATCAGAAAGAAAAAGGCATCTGCAAAATTGATATCGTTAACTGTCTTAGATCTCTTATCATAAACTAACCTTTTGCTGTAAATTGCATGTTTCTGAATCTTTACTAAAAATTGAATTTCTGGTTAAAGGAATTTGAGCGTGGCATATTTTTTGTGAAGTGAAAATGGAGTAACTCAAAAAATTATTGTAGTCCTTATACTTATCACTTCTCTTCCCATTGTTCATGGATTTGCTCAAACGGGCACCAGTAGCATCTCCATTTGTCCCTGTTGCATGGAAGTGTAGCCCAAGGGCATCTGCTCGCTCCAGGGACACTGTAGTCCTATAAAATATTAATGGATTTTTTAAATTTGTCTGTCAAATTATTAAAAAATTTAAAAAGTATCCTCCAACAAGGTATACCTTTGATAAGTGTTTGTTCCCAAACAGACCAAGCAATAGATAAGAAATACTTCCAGTTTTGGGGCCAGAGCGATAGTCCAGCGGGTAGGGCGTTTGCCTTGCATGTGGCCGACCTGGTTTCGATCCTCAGCATCCCATATGGTCCCCAAACACCGCCAGGAGTAACCCCCGAGCATTGTCGGGTGTGACCCAAAAAAGGGAAAAAAAAAGAAATACTTCCAGTTTAATTTATTTATCCCAGTTATTTCACAGCTTACTATGACTGTTCACTCGATCTGTCAAATTCATTTATACTATTAAACACCTGTTATTTATACTCAGTTTTTTCTTTTCTTAATATTTAAGTTATTTAACTAACTTAAATATTAAGTTATTTTAAGAAATAACTTAAAAATAGTTAATATGAATTTGTTATGAGGGTGATTTTGTACATAATAATCTTCAGTATCATTTCTAAAGTAACTTAAGATAAAATCAAAATAGTTAAAATTTGAGAGTTCTAAAACTTAGTGACCAAAAATGACAGTTTTGTGCAATAAACTAAATGTCACAGTCTCTTGTAAACAAAGCGGCACTGATATTTTATGGTAATAGTGAAATACAACTCGTGTAACATTGTTATTTTAAAAATTATTTTCAAGGAAAGAAAATTTCCAAAATTTATAGCAAAAGAAATGGAAAGTATGTATATTGAAGAGTTGCGGTCTTCGGTGAATTTGCTAATGGCCAATTTGGAAAGCCTTCCAGTGTCGAAAGGTGGTCCAGAGTTCAAACTGCAAAAATTAAAGCGCTCCCAGAACTCAGCGTTTTTGGACATGGGGAGACGAGAATGAGATTCAGTTGTCCAAGTCCGACGTAGTCCTGTCATTCACCTTAGAGGTAAGTAAGCTTTATCCCATGCTGACCTCTGCCAGCAAGAATGAAGTTAGCAAGTAATTTCTGCTAACTTTTCTTGGTACCATTTCAGATATAAACAATGTAATCAATTTTAAAGATTTTCTTCATTTGCAAGACAATCAGTTTATGAATTAAAATTCATGCAACTTAGCCTTTTTAACATAACAGTATTATTAAGATTCTATTAAAAAATAAAAATGAGAACTTCCAGGCAAGTCTCTTTTGTCAAAAGTAAAAGAGTAAATCTAAAGTTACTGAAAAAGTAAATCCAGAAATATTTTTTGGGTACAAAGAGGTTGTACATGTACAGTGGAATTCTCTGAGATTTGGAAACTTCTTTCAAACTTTTGACTCATTTTTGTTTTCATATTCTTCACCTCTATGGGATCATAATTGCTAGATAGATTCAAGTCACTTAAGTGATATACCATACTGGGTAATGTGGATAAAATTAAGAGAATTCTTTCTAAAATTTCATTCTGTTTTAAGTAAGAATATATTATAAAAAAACAAGAACAAATATTATGCTTTTAACAATGTGTTCAACAAAACGTGAAAGTTCTTTCCTTTTCTGCAAACAGCTGGAAACCATCTGTTGATACTGACTTATTAATGCTGCCTGTTTACGTTTGACTCCATTTCTTCTTTTCCAGTCTCAATGTAAACTACTAACCACATATATGTTTACATACACACATTCAGGAGCAATATTAAACTTAATTTTATAGTTATATAAAATATTATATTAGGGTTTGGAGTACCTTCAGTTTGCTAATTGGCAAACATACCTGTAGCATTTGGAAAGAATGGCTTGATATTATAACCACTGGAAATGCCAACTTAATTATTGATTTTTGTTTTGTGAGTAATTTGGGGCTACACAAGCAGGATTGCTAGCATACAAAGCAAGCCCTTTTTCCATTATACTGTCTTAGCTTCTCTTTGCTTTTCTCTCAGATTTGTGGCCCAAGTCAATTATTTTATTACAGTGTAATTTTTTCTAATAAGACTTTTGCATTTAAATTCATTCATGATGAAAATTTATAAAGGAAATTATTTTGTAATTTATACATCTCATCTCTATAAAACATTCTCTTTCTAAACATTCTGTTATTTATGTTTTAAATTTTGGTTAAACTTGAAAAATAAAATATAAATAAATAAATAAATAATTTTGGTTAAACTTGGTTTGGAGGCTACACTGCCAAATCCAGCATGCTGGGGTCAGGAACTTCTTCTGATAAGGTGTTTAGAAAATGCTTTTTTGTGGTCCTGGGGAGACCATATGTTGACAGGGGTTGAACCTCAGTTTCCTTGTTCAAAGCATGACTACTAGCCCTCTCATTTCCATGACCACCTTCTCTATTTAAAGTCTTAAGCAATTGTGAACAATATGCTTCTTGTGACTGTTCCTTTATCTGAAAATGAATGAGGCTTGTGTTTGAGTGAAACTATAAATTGTCAGTCTCTGCTATTTTGTCAGTATGTAGGACCAGACTGTTAATTATAACAGTGCGTTCAAAGTGAGTTAAAATACTATTTTGCATGCTGTGAAAAGCTTACATATCTGCCTAATTGTTTTGATGTCCTCTAATGCTATGTCTACTTAAGATGCTTTCTTATCATACATAGTGCTGATTGATTCCCTGGTACCCACTGCATTATAAATAGGAGTTATGTATCTAATACTAAAATGAAATCATATTAAATGCAAATGACACAGTATGTGTCTTTAGGGCTCCTGAGAGAATAGACTAGGACCCTTCTAACTCTAAAACTTGTGACTTTAGCATATTAAGCCAAATTATTCTCCCTAGTTATTTAAGCTCTCCTCGTAATCTCCAGGATTTCACCCTAAGGATATTTTTAAAAGCAAGCAGTTAATCCGATTTTTAGGGGTGACACTATCAGTCAGGCTTAGTGTTGGTCCATTGGATAAAGGAGTTTGTATTAAGAATGGAAGGAATAAGTGAATATTTGAAAACCGCTTACATTTGTCTCCCATTTACAAATGCTCCCCACTCCTTGCTTCTCCTGTACATTGTGTTTCCTTACCAAGTTCAACTTCAGACACATCAGAGATTTCTCTGAAGTACCTAATTCAAGTACTCATTATTTTTCATCTATGTTTTTTCTTTGAACATAAACTGTATCACTGTATCACTGTTTTCCCGTTGTTCATCGATTTGCTCGAGCAGGCCCCAGTTATATCTCCATATGTCCTATCTCATGCTAGTAGAGCCCAAGGGCATCTGCTTGCTCCAGGAACATAAAGAGCCACATTCCATTCCAGAATAAGGTCTATAATTGTTACTGGTATTTGGCATATCAAATACAACACGGGTAGCTTGCCAGGCTCTGCCGTGCAGGTAGCATACTCTTGCAGTCATCTCTAAATCCAGCATTTAATGATGAACCACGCCGCAAGCCGCACCCGGACTGTGATAGGCTGCTCTTCTATAGTTTATATTTATAGAGCATAAACTATAGAAAGCTAAAGTTTGTTTTTTCATATTTCTTCTTATTTTTTGCTAAGTTTTCACAAGAGCATCAATACAGTTCTCACCAGAACTCGACAGAGTTGATTCCATCCATGAACACTTATTGAAGACTTTGACATCAAAAAGTAGCAGTGAGGCAAAGATTCATTTTTGTTCTCTCTACCCCTTAGTGTTCAGAGATAATAACAAACAAGAGATTAATGAGCCAGAAAACACTTAGCCCTGTGAAGGCATGTTAAAATTTAAATGTTTAAATAAGTCTAAAACGAAGGTTCACTTACTAAGTTATCAGTCTATCTTCTACGGGAATCATGTGAGTGGCAAGAGTATAACAGCTCTACTAGTTTGAGGAGAGCAGACCCTGTGAATGCCTCTGGTTATATGTGTCTCCAGATTCACTGTTCTACCACGCTGCTTTTCTCACAATGTCATACTATATGTAAACCCAAATGCCATGATCAATGGACAATGAATTTTTAGAAGCATATTTATAATTTAAGATTTTAAAAATACAAATTTGTGTCTCATTTCACTTCTATACTATTTTTGCTTGCCTCATGCTCATGGACTCTTGTAAAACCTTGTTTCATCCTTCTATCAGTCCCAAAAACTCAGAGAGAAGATACTGCAATGGAGTTGATCAAATCATTTATCTGTAGTTTCATTATCAAGTATGCTGGTGGTTGGTGGAAGCAGTTACCTAAAAACTAGGTTAGTTGATGTTCCATAGTGAATTCTTGGTTGTCTTTATCTTTAGACTAGTTTGCAGGTTTTTATTCCTATTGGAAATCAGATGTATAGAGCTGTCTGTTATTTATATGTTTGGATTCAGGGTAGAAGTTATGTTTTTGCAAATGGCAGTTCTTCAGGATAAAATGTTTCTGCACAGATGGTTATATTGTTTTAAGGAGCAGAGTGTGTACTATTCACAAACTGTGTTTTAGGAAGTTTACAGTAACTCATAATAGTGGAGAGAAAGAAACAGTGGCAGGTAGATGCTACCTTTGTTTTTATACTTTACTTAATGAAAATATTTTATAAGGTCCAGAGAGAACAGGTGTTATAGCAATGTCTTGCATGCAGACAACACTGGTTTAATCCCAGGCACTAAATATAGTTTCCAGAGCACTATTCAGGGACTCCTAAGCACAGAGACGGAATAGCCCCTGAGTACAGTCAGGCATTGCCCAAACCTTCCCCTCAAAATAAAAATAGAAAATGGGTGCAGGGTTAAAAATTAGGTTCCCAAACATGAAACAAAGTGGTCAAGTTTTCTGGACTTAATTTCTATATGTAGACCTGTTGGTCAAAACCGATTACATGAGTCATCAAAAAGTTGTCATTGAGTAATTAGAGTTATGGTGGAAAGTCCATATGTAGTTGGTTGGTAATATATTTCTTTATTTCCACATTAGTTTTCATTTTTTGTAATACCCTGATGTATTCTAACATTACTAATAGACTTGGTTTATTAAGACAGCATAGATTCTTTTGCTTGTTTAATACTTCACTGCAGCCCTTGGTTGAAGCATCATTGAGATGCTATTTTCAAAGAATTCATTAAATGTATTAGTTTGACTCTCTATTTTTATTCAGATTTTCTTTCTCATTTTTTTTTTTTTTTTTGGGTCATAACCAGCAATGCTCAGGGGTTTCTCCTGGCTCTGCACTCAGGAGTTACTCCTGGTGGTGCTCGGGGACCATATGGGATGCTGGGGATCGAACCTGGGCCGGCACAAGCCTGCAGCGTGCAAGGCAAACGCCCTACACGCTGGACTATTGCTCCAGCCCCTGATATTCAGATTTTCTAATGCAATTCAATTAATGAAGGAAACTGGTTCCAAATTTAACAGGAATGATTCATTTGTTAATATATTATAAAAATAAAAATGTCTTTGGTTTGTAAAGAAATTTTCTGTTGTACTAGAGCTGAAAGAACAAAATTTTGATTTGGGAAATGTTTTTATTTGCTTGCTTTCTTTTAGGTTTTTAGACCTTACTTTGCAAAGCTTGGGTTATTCAGGTATCTTCCTGGTGGTGCTTGGGGGACCATAAATGGCACTGGGTATAGAACTGGGGTCAGCAGTGTGCAGCAATGTCCCTTAACCCTTATATCTCTCCAGCTCCAGAAGTTTGGTTTTTGTAAAATATAGTTTATTTCTTTGAGACTATTGACCTTCAGATTTATATCACAAGTCTACAAAAATATGATGACTTTAATAATGTGTAAAGTAATTAACAAATTATACCAATTATGCTTTGGCGGCTATTTTGACACTACAGAGCACAAATTTTATGTGTCTTTTTTTCTACACAGACTACATGATATCATTAGAAAAATGAACGTGCATGTATAAGAATTCTTTTGAGTGTATTTTAAAAATTCAGTTTTCAGAATTCAGGAGATTTGTTCTGAGGGGAAAATGCTAAGGGAAATTATATTAATATTTTATATGTTAGTGGAAATATTAGGCTGAAATATTTTAAGACTGGCAGCATTATGTACAAATTAAGGCACATTGAGAAAATGTTTCCCTTTCTCCTGTCAGTTATAGATATATAACTTTCTTTCCACCCTTTTGTATGTACTTCTGTAAATTAGTACATACCTATATTGGATGGAAAATTATTCTTTCCTTTGTTATGTTTCTGTAAAAATCTTCTGTTCCACATTTTATTTTCCATGCCATTTCGGCAAGATATACAATGATCACAGAGAAAAGTTTAAGTTCTTTTTATGATTACTTTAATAATAGTTGATTTACAAATTCCTTTCATAATCAGCTAAAAAAGAAATGAATATAGAATGTTTTAATGTACCACAAGTTTCTCTTTGAGTTGGTTTGATTGTGACAGTGTTTACCAGTAATAAAGATTTTTAACTTGTTACATAAATTTGCCATGTAACTCATTTATTGAATTCACTGAGTTTTTGTAATTATGATGCAGACTTCCCAGAATTAAGGGTCAGAGTTCAAATTTTACTAAGGCTCACATTTTATTGTAATGTTTTATTTAGACATTATTTACAGCACAGTTAATGGTATGATTTCATGAAGAAAATGTTCCAAGACTGCACCCTCCACTAGAGCATACTCACCACTTCAACCCATCCACCCCATACATTTTAGAATGTATCTATATATTAATACCGTATAGGATGCATTTCTTCATATGCCAACCTAAAAATATAATAGGTATCACCTATCACTGTATCGCTGTCTTCCCGTTCATCATCGATTTGCTTGAGCGGGCACCAGTAACATCTCCATATGACCTGTCTCATGCCAGTAGAGCCCAAGGGCATCTGCTTGCTCCAGGAACATAAAGAGCCTCAAACCATTCCATCAGGTAATGGGAACGAGGTCCATAATTGTTACTGGTATTTGGCATATCAAATACGACACGGGTAGCTTGCCAGGCTCTGCGGGTAGCATACTCTTGTAGTCATCTCTAAATCCAACATTTATTGATGAACCCGTGTGGCCGCACAAGCCAGGCTGTGATAGGCTGGTTTACTGGGTGGAGTTCTGACGAGAGGGAAGTCCAGATGTGGAAAATGGCGACCCTCATGGAGTGGGGGTCATCTGGCTTGTTGCGAGGCTCTGCTGGGGTGGCAAGCCAGGGCTAGAACCCGCCATCCCTTAATGCACTAATATTTGTTATAAAAATATAATACTATCAGTATGGCAAATTTTTATATCAGTTAGGTTTTCCAGTTGCACTTATGCTGTGGTCCCTGGATATCACCAGGTACTTTCAACTTGATGCATCATTTAATTTTTTTTCTATTTTTAGATTGTCATAATGGAAGTTCAAGGTCTGAAGTCAGTTGCTCCCAATCGAATTGTTTACTGTACAATGGAAGTAGAAGGAGGGAGAAAAACTACAGACAGACCAGGCTGAAGCTTCAAGGCCACAGTAAGCTAATTGAAATAAAGTGTTGCTTTTTTTCCTCTCAGAGAAATGTACTACACACATTTACATAGTAGAGTTGTATAGTTTGGCTCTCGTGTGCTTGACTGTGTTTCAATTGTGTAGAATCAGTTCGCCTCTTCCTGGATGAGTTAAAACAGCAAAAAACAAACAAAAAAAGCCTACTTACAAATGTGGAGCTCATTAATTAGAAGGTAAAAGAAATGTGATTAATAAGTAAAGCAGGTATTTTTTGTCATGGTTTGAAAGGTATTGCTTGCTCCTGTGTTACTTTCAGGCACCGTAACTTTATCACTTTACCTTTCTAAACAGTTTTAGAAATAGTTTAAATCTCTGCAGTGAGATTAAGATAAGATATCAGAATTCTGCACAGTGACTTGGAACATGTCAGTGAGTAGGCTTGGATTCGAGACTGCATTAATTACTCTGCAGTAATCAGCTATCATTTGCCAGCAGTTTTATGTTTCAAATTCCTGGAATGAGTTTACATTTGGAAGATATTTTCTTTAAATGATTCTAACTTGGGAATTATCAATCATTAGTAGAACTAATGAGGCAGGCCTGAGGAATTAAAAATGACACATACCTGGCTATCATTTAGTACTGGGACTTTAGAAGAAAAACTTATTTTTCCCCATTTTAACTTCGTTGAAATTTCATGAAAAATTTCTAGCATCTAGGATGTTTGTCTATATACAACACCATTATTGTGACCTTTTGACAGGAAATCTCTTCTGAAGATCTTTGTTAGGCCTGTAAAATAGAATCATAACAAGAGATGATCATTTTCTTTAGAGTGGTGTGGACTATGGAATGAACATAGAGGATTAAATGTAATGGGACAGATTTGCACAGAGGATGATGGTATTAAGAAGCAAGTTGAAACTTTTTACTCTGCCTTACAGACCCAGTTGTTTACGTTGTATTGTTTCCCCTTTTTGAAATGGCAGAGTTCTTGTCTCTTTCATCTTATATACCCCTGTACTTGTAGGAACCAAGTCTGAATTGAGGATGGTGGAATTTACTCTTTTGGGCTAATAGAATTGATTTACATTATGACAGTGAAGTGGAAATCCTGAGGATAAACAGTTTCTAGTTATTAGGTTCTAACTTTACAAGGAGACGGGAAGTGATATATAAATAGCATTTATAACAGATATATAGTGTCAAGAAAGAAGTTTTGTTGTAAAGGTGAGATATACAAATATGTATCAGTTGATTTATAGAGTTGTGTAACTATCATTAATCTTAAGATATAGTCATCACCGCAGAAAGAAAATCTGGGGGCAGGAGTGATAGTACAATGGGTAGGACGTTAAGCTTTTTACAGCCACACCTAGGTTGATCTCTGGCATCCCTTATGGTCCTCCAAATACTGCTTGCTGGTAGTAATTCCTGAGTACAAAGCCAGGAGTAACCCATGAGCATCACTGGGTGTGACCCAAGAAAGACAAAATAAAAAAGAAAATCTACCTGATCAACCACAATCACAGCTGTAATTCTGGGATGGCTGGTTTATTTTCTTTCTCTGAAAATTTACGTATTCTAATCTGTAGAGATTAGACAATTTATATAAATTTTATATAATTGAATTATAAGAATAGACATTTTATATAAATTGATCATATAATGCATGCTCTGTTGTCGCGAACTTATTTAGAATGAATGTCTCCAAGGCGTACCCATTGAGTAGTGTATACCAGGACACCATTCCTCTTGTGACTGAATAACATTTTACTTATGTATATAAAACAATGCGTTTATTCTTTTATCTTAACTAATTACTGTTGGCGTTGTGCCCATCTTTTCGGTTGTGAATATTGCTGTAGTTAAAGGTGGCATATAAGTGCCTTCCTGAGGGCCTGCTTTCTGCCCAGTTATTTTGGCTTTTATGGAATGGTGTAGATATATAGGATCAGTTAGTAATTCTACATTTAGCTTCTTGATATCTGCCAAACCCCTTTTTATAGTAAATGAACCATTTTTCTCTCTCCCTAGCAATGTACTATCCAGATTAGTTCATAGTCTCTTGTTGTTTTTTTATAAATATCACTGTCTTCCCATTGTTCATCGATTTGCTCGAGTGGGCACTAGTAACATCTCCATTAGTCCTGTCACAAGCAAGTGCAACCCAAGGGCATCTGCTTGCTCCAGGGACAGGAGGAGCCTGAAACCATTCTTCAGGTCATGGAACTGAGGTCCATAATTGTTACTAGTTTTTGGCATAACAAGTAAATTAAACACAGGTAGCTTGCCAGAATAAATAAAATAAACTATTTAATCATAATTTTAATATATTTAATTTCACAAAGAGGAAAACTGACTAATTTGTCAAAACAATATATACCAAAATAGGGTAAAAACCGTCCAGACTTCCCTCTCGTAACAATTCCACCCAGCAGAGCAGACTATCACAGCCCGGATCATCTACACCCACCCTGCAGCAGTTTTATTTTTTTCAATCCTTCCCAGGAATGCTGAACCAGAGACTCTCAGACATGGGGCAGAGCTGCTCCTTGCTCTCCCTGTGCCCAGCTGCTCATGAGGCACCCGGGAGGCATGGCGTGTTCTAGCCCTGGCCTGCCACCCCAGCAGAGCCTCACAACAAGCCAGACAACCCCCCAACTCCATAGGGGCCGCCCTCTTTCACATCCGGACTTGCCTCTCGTAATAATTCCACCCAGCAGACCAGACTATCACAGCCCAGCTCGTCGGCTGCTAGCAGCCACGTGCTTCATCAATAAATGCTTTATTCAGAGGTGACTACAAGAATATGCCACCCGCACGGGCAAGCCTGGCAAGCTGCTCGTTGTATTTGATATGCCAAATACCAGTAACATTTATATTAGGTCATTCCCATGACCTAATATAATGGTTTGAGGCTCTTTATGTTCCTGGAGCAAGTGGATGCCTTTGGGTTCTACTAGCATGAGACAGGACATATGGAGATATTACTGGTGCCCGCTCTAGCAAATAGATGATGAGCGGGAAGATAGTGATAGTGATAGTTATACGACATGTGTAAAGTAGGTTATATATGATATCTATTGCCATCCTAGTAATGGTGAGCTATTGCCATATTGGGATTTTCATTTGCAGTGCCCTAAATGCTAATAATACAAAGCTTTATCCACAGGCTGTGTTAGCTTTCTGAATATATTGTTTACAGAAATCTCTATTGCAATCATTATCAATTATCAATTGATCTGTTTGGCCTTTAGATAAGCAATAAGAGCTGTTTATATACTATACATAATCTGCTAGTGTTGTCTCCAATTTTGTGGGTTGTCTTTATACATTTTTGATGTCTTTTGAATTTAACGTTTCTGATTAAGGAAAAACATTTTTTTAAATTTTAATTAAAATTTTTTCAATTTTATTATACCACCATGAGAGATACAATTACAAAAGATGTTCATATTTGGGTTTCAGTCATACAGTGCTCCAGCACCCATCCCTCCACTAGTGCCCATTTCCCACAACCAATGTCCCCTGATTGTTTTTCTCAGAAAACTTTGCTCTTTTGTTTATGTTTTGGTGCCATATATAAGAATTTGTTGTTTAGTCAAAGAACACGGTGATATTTGAAAGCTTTTTTCTTAAAATTTTCAAATTTTAGCAAATATTTAAGTCAGTATTTCATTTTAGGTTCCCATTTCTCATGATATTTTGTAAGATATAGCTTCTTTTCTACAAAGTTGTTACAACACTATAAACCAAAGAAACTGTTCCCTCCTATTAGTAGTTAATACCATTTCGAAATTCAGTTGACAAAGTTTTGTTTCTGAAACTTTCAGTTATATTCGAATGATCAATATGTTTATCTTTATTTCAGAACTATATTATTTTGCCTGCCATGCTCTGTTATGACAATTTAAAATCATAAGTGTGAGTCTTTCAGTTCTGTTCTTTTGAATATAATCCTAATTTTCTATATTACTAGCTTATCAATTTTCAAAGATTTTGACATTTCTAGCTGGAATTCTATTAAAGATTTATTGCACTTGGGAGTGAATTTGAGAGTCTTGCCATCTCAATATTACATCTAGATACATTACATGTAGATGTAGGTGGCGCATCTAGATCTTTGATTATTGCATCAATGATTTGTGGTCTATAAGTATAAATTTTGCATTTCTGAAATTAGCTCCTTGTGTTTTATTTATTCTTTCTGTTGCTATTTAATTAATTTATTCATTTATTTTGCTTTTTGGGTCACATTCGGCCATGCTCAGGGACTACGCCTGGCTTTTCACTCAGGAATTACTCCTGTTGGAGCTCGGGGACCTTATGGGATCCCAGGGAACCTGGGCCAGTTGCATGCAAAGGCAAGCGCTCTACCCACTGTGCTGTCACTCCAGTCCTTTGTTGTTATTTTTTTTCTTTTTTTGGGCGGTCACACCTGGCAATGCTCAGGGTCATTCCTTGCTCTGCACTCAGGAATTACTCCTGGTGGTGCTCAGGGACCATATAGGATGCCGGGATAAAACCTGGGCTGGCATGGGCTGGCCACGTGCAAGACGAACGCCCTACCCACTGGACTATTGATCCAGCCCCCTTTATTGTTATTTTAATTGGAGTCATTTTCTTAAGTTCATTTTTAGATTATTCTTTGCAAGACTATATAAACACAGTAAGTTCAGTATTTGCTCAGCAATAAATAAGGGGAAACCTTGCGTGTTTCCCCTTATTTATTATCCCTCTTTAGTACATTAAATGATTTGGGAATGATTTTCCAGACTTGCATTAAAGTATACTTTTTGATTTCTACTGGATCATTTATTTTATTTGTACTGAATTAACTTTCTTAGTATTTAATTCTTTAATTTTTATCAATGTAATTTGTAGTATATATTTTATTTTTTTATTGGTTTAATAGAGTTTGTATGTAATCTTGTCTATTTTCATTTTGAGGCATATGAAAAATTGGTAATAATTTTGCTTTAAATGTTTAATGCAATTACCAATTAAATCAAATGATAGTAGCTTTAATTATTTTATGCTATTCAATTGTCTTTTTCCTGGGGCCAGAGATGGTACAGTGAATAAGGTGTTTTCCCTGCATGTGGCTGACACAGGTTAGTACTTCAACAAACTATATGGTTCCCTAGGCCCTCCAAAATTCATCCCTGAGCTTGGAGCCAGGAATAAGCCCAGACCACAGATTGTTGTGGCCAGAAAAGCAAAAACAAAACAAATCCCCTTTCTCTTAAATCAGCTGTTTTGGGGGTGTTCATATCTTCTTTAAGAATGGTTTCAACTTATCATGTGGACTGGTGCTGATCAGCAGGTATAAAACCTGTTCTGAAACCAGGTTATTTGTTATTTGGAGGTACTAACCCATAATATTGTATTTGTATTCCACTGTTCTGAAAAGAAGGATGCGTTCTCTGTATTTCTCATTTTCCCTGAGCCTATACCAGAACTGGCTTTAAAATTCCGTTGTGACAGTGATTGTTTTCTAACATGCATCTAAAAAAATTCTTCCAGTTTCTCTGAATTATCCCATTTGTAGTTGACTTCACATTATTAGCTAGTAAACCCGACTTTTAATTTTGAGCTGCTACAATAAAAAAATAACATAAATAACATAGCTGGATAGCAAAAACAAACATTCATTTCTCATAGTTGTGGAGGCTCAGTAGGGTGACAATACAGCCAGGTTCTTAAAAAGGACTCTTTTCTTGATTAAAGATCATTGCTTTTTGTTGAGCAAATTAAACACACTTAGATCAGGACCTCCCAGATAAGGATGCACATGCTGCCTACTCAAGGTCAGCATCTGGACTCTAACATTGGATAAGTGAAAACTCTCAGTCATTTTTTGTTAAAGTCACAGGGCTTAGCATGCACTGTTCCAGAAATGTGTATATATACATTTACATGTAACCAACTGAGAAGAGTAAACCTCCATCCTGGGCCACAAGCAGGCAGAAGTTTGCAGGATAACAAGTGCTAGGGAAGTGGTTGGGCTGGATATCACTAGGATCTTGTAAGTTCCATTTGTAAGTGGCCAGTTAGGTGATTTAAGGGCCCCAGGAGAGGTAAATCAGGAGTTGGTAAGCTTAGTAAGCTCAGGTCCTAATCTGAGTATCTGGTTTCTGGGTGTGCGATCTTGGGTTACATACTCTGCATTACCCAGGGAACAAGCCAGTAACTGCTATTCATTGCAGCCTTCTTTCCGTGTCCTTATACAATGACTGGGCAGATCTCATCTGCCCCCCATCATCCTCCACTTCATCACACATTACATGGGAGTTCAGTTCATGACTTCACTCCAAACCAGTCATCCCCTAGAGACTGTGCCTCCAAATAACAAATACAGTATTGTGGGTTAGCATCTCAACATTTGGTCACAGATGTCCTCAGACTCCTGATATCTTAAGGACTTTTAATGCCATGTTGTTTTTTAATAGAAAATTTACAAAGTGTTAATGAGGTACAATTTATACAGCATGAAGTTTTACCAGCTGCAATTTACATGTTTTTAGTAGATTTATATAGTTGTGCCTCTTATATAGTCCATATTAAAACACGGCACTTTCGAAAGTTTGCTCTTGCCCACTTACAGTTGATTTCTGCTCTGTCAACATCAGGAAGCAACTTAGGCTCTCTAGTTCTATAATTTTACTTTTTTTCTGAATATTCCATGTGACTGAAATCATGTTAAATTGTGGTCTTTTGTTTCTGACTTTCTTGATGTGGCATGATTCCTACAAAACCTTTCACTTAATTGATACTTAAATCAACTGCCACTGAAACAAATTAAACATCACATGAACAGTTATATTGACAACCGTAAGTGGAAAAACTGCAAGTGCATAATTCAAACCAACTAAAGTATTTGAAGGTTGGAGAGAAGAAACTACACTAAAGGGCTAGAGTGATAATATAGTGGGTAAGGCACTTCCCTTGCACATGACCACTTAGAGTTCTAGTTTTTTGGAACATCAAATGGTCCTCCAATTTTTTACTTCCTAAGCTCAGAGCCCCGGGGTAAGCCCGGGCCAGTGTTAGGTGAGATCCCAAAATAAAACGAAAAGGTATTATAATTAGCTTTCAGTACTTTCGTTAGTGTTACTTTTACCACAAGGATTCTAAACTAAAACAGTTGCCCCACTCACCCCCCCCACCCATTAACTGAAGTAACACTGAAAAAATGTATATTTGTAGTTATTATTGTTTCTGGAACAGAGGCTCTTTCAACTATATCTTCTTAATACTGACTGACAGGTTCACGTCTCTGTGGTTGCTTTTACCTGAATTCAGTGAGCACAACAGGAGTTTCATCTTTTCCTGCATTGTCGTGAATTACGCCCCAGACACGTTTTCTAAATTTTATTGCTTTCAACAGTTTGTGCTTTGTTGGAGAGCAATTCATCCTTCTGTCTGAAACTAATTAAAGGGCCTGATTTGGTCCATATATACCATTAGCTTAATCAAGATTTCTAGCAATTGTAGTTGCATTCCTGTAGTTCAGATTTCCTGCCAGCAATTAGGCAGAAACACCAGATGAGGTTGGTACTTAGAGTAACAAATTCTGAGGTCTTATAAAGGTGTTGTTTAGAGACAGCCTGATGGCTAATTTACAAAGAATGTTAATAAGGTAAACAAATTAATTTCGTTTTTAATTTTTTGTTTGTTAATGTAGGGAAGGGAATGTAAGTAAACCAATTTTCAGTTATAGATGAAACTCTATGAATTTTTTTTTATATTTGTTTAGTTATATGCTCCAGGATAGATTTTGCTCTCTGCGAATGAGATACAGAAGAATGTTGGAATACTTTTTATCTTTTTTGGTTGCTATTTATTTTTTGGATTTGAGGTCTCACCTGATGGTGCTCAGGGCTTACTTCTAGTGGGACCATAGGTAGTCCCAGGGCTAGAACCCTGGTCGGCCACATGCAGGGCAAGTACCTATATTCTCTGTACCATCTCTCCATCCTTTGGTACTTTTCCTGTGGCTGAGCATATGAGTTAAAGCCCAGAAATAGGTGCCTTGACATTATGAG
>JAJIBD010013350.1:0-43132 GCA_021461705.1 Cryptotis parvus | reverse complement strand
CGAAACTACGGCACGTTTACCAGTGCCGTGATGTCTGGGTCTTACAAAGGGAGAGCGATTAGCTGGGGCGGTATTCAAAGGCTTGGAAAATAACCCCTGCCATCCGGCGGCTTCATAATTACCTCCCACCTTCCTTTGTGGGCAGTTTCAGAGAGAAGACTGTCGGCCTTTCTTCTCAAGTTTTGGCTTGACTAAATATCAAGTACCTCTGCTTCAAAGCCAGGTTTCCCTATCCTGGGCCCCTCTGATACAGGCTGCCGGGGGTGGGCCTGGAGTGGGGGAGGTGGGGGCCAAGACTGTTTTTTGGAGGTGGGGGGGTAGTCACACCCAGTGAGGCTCAGGGGTTACTCCTGGCTCTGCACTTAGAAATTACCCTGGCAGTGCTCAGGGGGGCCATACGGGATGCCGGGATTGAACCCGGGTCTCTTGCATGCAAGGCAAACACCCTATTATATTGCTCTTCGTCCCTAAAAACTGGAAATGCGCAATGTACCGTAATGTCTGTTGGCTTCAGCGCCAGGGTCCGACAGCATCTTCTCGTTGTTGGAGTTCAGAAGAGGGACCGCTGGCCTAAACACAAAATTGAAGGCAAAAAAAAAAAAATGTATACATCTATGACATTTTGATGGTTCTAACTCTAAGCCAACAAAGCAACCTAGAAAAGAGTGTGATAAATCTGGGAAGCATTTTTTCCAAAATGAGGAAAGCAGAGCTCTCTCATTTGGAAAACGAACCTTGTTTTTCTTCTCCAGGATTATTTGACAAAAAACATTTTCCTGTTAAAATTAAGGTCGGGGCCTGCACAGATACTCAGAGCCTTCATTACACCTAAGTCCCAACTTCTTAAAACCCTTTTTTGGCTGCTGCTATCCTTTTGGGTAACAGAGCTGTATTTTCTATACTTTTTTGAACTGAGGGCTCAAGAACAGTCCAAAATTGCCCCCCATCTTTTAAGGCCAACTCTATTTTGCCGAGTCAGTAAACTAAAAAAAAAAGGAGAAATTCCATCTGTTATCATTATGATTTCATAGGGAAAAGAACCCATCACACTACTTACAAGAGTAATTTCTAGACAAAAAGCATTTTCTAAAAGTTCCTACTATTTCTTTCAGAGCAACAATCATATTTTTTACATATTTTTACAAAATTTCCTCTTCTTTATTCAATATGAAACATCTCAAAATACATTTTCTACTTCTTTAAAAAAAAAAGACTGGGCCCCCTGGGATGAACCCAGAGCCACGGCAGAGCCTGGCAAGCTACCCGTGGCGTATTCGATATGCCAAAAACAGTAACAATAATGGACCTCATTCCCAATGAATGGAGACGTTACTGGCGCCCCCTCGAGCAGATCGATGAACAATGGGAAGACAAGTGACAAGTGACAAGGAAAAATAGGCTTCATGATTTTAAAGTGCGGAGAGACACCACCTCAGAATAAAAGCATTCACACAGAGGCACGCCTCACACTCCTCACATCCAACTTATCCTTCTGAGTTTTCTACTGCCACTATAAGCTTTCCCCAACCACCGCCTCCCGGGAGACAGGTCTGTCCTTGCCTGTTTCCAAGTCCACTCACCTGGACATCTCCACCGGCAGCTGCTTGGCTTTGAAGGAGAAAGAGAAAAATCCAGGGTGAGTACAGAGCACCCCGTGCAAACCAGAAGCACTCCTCCAACTCCGGTTTCTCAGAAACTGAATGCCCAAAACAGAAAGCCCAAATCTATCCCACTTCAGGCAAACAAAGCAGGTCTGATGTAGAAAATGTTGCACCGCTTCCCAAAATACGGAATTTTAGCTGCTTTAGCTAAGCGTGATTTTTCTTAATGAATGGGATAAAGACAATGGCACAGGAACCACCTTTGCCAGATGAATGAGCAATTACCCTTTGACTCAAGACCATTCCACAAAAAGCTAACTCAGTCCCTGAGGCGCTTGAATCCAAGCTGGCCGGAGACCCCTGTGAGGGCAAGCTCAGGAAGGGTTTTTTCTGGAGCCCTTCCCAGTGGGATCGGCGCTTTCCTGCTGGGCACGGGACCAAGGGTCCCTCCCTTTCCCCTCTCTTCCCTCTGGCCCCAGGTCAATATCTCCCCTCAAAAATATTTGCAGAGGGGCCAAAGCTATAGTACAGCAGGCAAGGTGTATTGCCTTGCACGCCGCTGTCCCGGTTCCATCCCCGACATCCCATATGGTCCCAGAGCACTGCTAGGAGTAATTCCTGAGTGCAGGGCCAGAGTAACCCTGAGCATAGCCAGGGGGTGACCAAAAAGCAAAAAAATTTTTTTTCCAGAAATCTGGAGAGATAGGACAGGCATGGTGCTTGCCTGAGGTCCTCTGAGCATGGCCAGGAGTTAGTCCCAGAGCACTGCTAGGCGTGGCCTCCAAGCAAGCCGAAAATCGGTGTTGCCCCTTCTTCCTTGCTGGCTGATTTCTGGGAGCCAGTGGGTGACCCTGGTTTCCCTCCCATGCCTGGCAAGCCCCAAGCAACAGAGCGGACATGTGACACAACCACAGCCTGATTGGATGATTGTGCTACGCGGGCATCCCTGACCCTCCCAACCTGCCTCACGGGTGCACAAGGGAATGTCAAATGCACAGAGAGGGCTCTGCGGGCCCACCTACAGATGCACCACCACCCCCAAACTCACTTTTCTGGGGTGCCGAGGTGAGTCCAGGAGAAGTCAGAGCTCTGAGCCCAAGGGGAAAGGCTTGGACCAAGGTGTCTCTCCAAAGACAAAGCCTCTGTCCCAGTTCCATCTCTTACTACCCCACACCGGCCCGGCCCCCCCCACCCCCCAGCGAGAGGAGGGCCGTGCTCACCCTTTGGCTTTCCTCAGGACGTAGCACTTGGCTGCGAGGATCAGGGCAGCAATGATGGCTGCGATGACCACCACCACGATGAGGCCTTTCTTCCATGGGGCAAAAAAAGACTAGCAGGAGCGAGAGAGAGGAAACCACAATGACGTCAGGCTTCAGCCAGTGGGGACAGCAGTTACTGACCTGGGGGGAGTCGTCTGCCTTGCATTAGGCTGACCGGGTTTCAATCCCCAGCATCCCATATGGTCCCCCAAGCACTGCTGGGAATAATTCCTGAGTACAGAGCCAGGAGTTATCTCTGAGCACTGCTGGGTGTGACCCCAAAAGACAAAAAATTAAAATGACTGCACCGCAGATTCGGCTTTGGTCTTTTATGGGGTCAGTGGGGGTGGCAGGGCAGTGCTCGGGCTCAAACCCAGGGGCCTCATACCTGCACCGCAAATGCTCTGCCGCTGAGCCACCTCCCCGGGCCAGCTTGGGTGTTAAAAGACTGTAGGACTGTGTTGCTCTGCGGGGCTGGTTCAGCCTCCCTGTGTCTCTGGGAATCCCCTCTCTCCCCTCAGAGAAGGGCTCCCGCACTATTTTTCCTTCCTGTATGACCAACCCAGTGCTCTGGACCACGAGCATCAACGAATATCTCTCTGCTGCCTAATTCCAACGTGGAATAAGGATTAGAAATGTTTCTGACCCTTTCTAATAACCTGGCCCTCTTTCATTTGAATGGGTTTCTGTCACCAGCCACCAAAGGTACTGAGCAACACAGTCTCCGAGCCATCCCGGGAGAGGGGCTAAGCTCGCCCCGCTTCCTCTCTCATGAGTCCTGACCCTGGGCCCTGCCTCACCTCGGACGGTCAGGGCGTTACCTGGGGGGGCAACTGTGTCAACGTTAGCTCTGTTGAAGGCAGTGCAGTGATACTGGCCCTCTTGCTCCTTGCTAGCCTCCTCCTTTGCGCCAAACGGCCTGGGTGTGGTTGGAGAAGGTTTGGAAGAAGGGCCTGCTCTCCTCTCCCTCTGTAGAACTTGTAGGTGATTGGGCCAGACGCTTCGTTCACGGAGCACTGAAGCTCAATGGTCTTGCCGGACTCCACCACCTCACTGAGCAGGAAAGACAGCTTGACCTCATCCACGGGGGCTGGAAGCGAGAAAAGGATTAGCAGGGAGGAAGGAAGTGGGGACAGGGGGGCCCGTGCATGGCCACTGCTTACAGCGGGCCCCTCCAGGTGTGTGTGCGTGTGTGTGTGTGTGTGTGTGTGTGTGTGTGTGTGATTTTTTCTAGCAGTGCTGTGCGCTGTTCCTGACCATCTTGGGGTCTCACACATGCAGGCTCATGTCCAGCCCTTTGAGCTCACTCCCAGGCCTTCATCCCTCCTGATCTTCTCCCTGATCAATCCGGAAGAACAGCCATGGATGCCTCCTGACCCTCACCTGTGGATGCCACGCAGGGTGAGAGGGACCGCCCCTGCGTGGAACAATCCTGAGCCACACCGCCGGCTTGACCAGAAGATGAACACATGTTGGCTGAGGTCACGTGTGTGAGCAATTTCTCTCCCCCCTCTCCCCATCTGGCCCACTCATGGCCAGCTGCTGGCCCTAATCCACCTCTTCCACGAAACCAGATGATACCTGTCACGCCCTATACCCCTCAGACACTCTCGCTGTGTGAACACTCCATGGAACGCTTTATGGGTTGCCTGTAAACATCACCCCCAAACATACACACACACGCACACACACACACACACACACACACACACATACCTAATTGCACTGTTATTTGGTAAGATGAAAATATCTCTCCTTCAATTCATCGGGAGAGCATGTTGCCTGTACTGGCTTCAGAAACAGGTTCGGCCAGAGTCCTGTACACCATGGGGAGGTGTCTGACCCTTCCCACTTCTTTCTGTTCTCTTAAATAAAATCTATTCTGAACATGGCTAAAGAATCAAGAAAAAAAAAGGTTCTTCCCTTCTTCCCTGCCTTTCCTTTTTCTTTTTTTTCTTTTTGATCCTTTGGGCCATACCCAGTAGTGCTCAGGAGTTACTCCTGGATCTGCACTCTGGAATTACTCCTGGTGGTGCTGGGGGACCATACGGGATGCCAGGAATCGAACCTGGATCTGCTGCATGCAAGATAAATAATTTTTTTCCTTTTTTACCTTCCTTCCTTCCTTCCTTCCTTCTTTCCTTCCTTCCTTCCTTTTCCTTCCTTCCTTCCTTTTCCTTCCCTTCCTTCCTTCCTTCCTTTTCCTTCCTTCCTTCCTTCCTTTTCCTTCCTTCCTTCCTTCCTTCCCTCCTCCCTCCCTCCCTCCTTCCTTCCTTCCTTCCTTCCTTCCTTCCTTTCTTCCTTCTTTCCTTCCTTCCTTCCTTCCTTCCTTCCTTCCTTCCTTCCTTCCTTCCTTCCTTCCTTCCTTCCTTCCTTCCTTCCTTTCTTCCTTCCTTCCTTCCTTCCTTCCTTCCTTCCTTCCTTCCCTTCCTTCCTTCCTTCCTTCCGTCCTTCTTATAGCATTAGGTACTTTCTGTGTACTAAAGTGACCTAAAAGACCACCATTAATACAGCAGGAGTCTGTCCAGCTCCAGATGTCCACCACAGGACATGTAGTAACCAGCTGTGACATGAGGAAGATAAGGGAGTCCGCGAGCTCCCGACGAGGAACCTGCTAGAGATGCAGGACGGCACTGCGGGGCTCAGAGAAACTCAAGGGGAACAGCTACCCCAGGACCATCACGTGTTTATGGGCATCTGAGGGTCCTGGCGAATGAGCAACTCCAGGTGTAGGCTCCACAGCAGGGCCAGTGGGAGAGAAGTGCTCTGGCCCACAGTGCTTGAAGCACCAGCCTCAGCAGAGTGCAGACACGACATGACAATGGTTGTACCCACAACCCCTGCTACCTTCGGGCCCTTCCACCGGGACCTCTGTCCTGCTCTGTTCCACTTGCGTTTACGGACACGGCCCAAGCACCTGCCACTCCTCTGGTCCACACAATGCCTGGGTAGCCCCAAACCTTGGGAAATGAGCTGGCGGGACCCTTCATTCAGCTGGACACTCACCTATCACCTTGACCTCCAGGACCTTGCTGGTTATTTGGGCGTGGGGGGGCAGTTATCCACCATGCACTGGTATGTCACGCCCTTCGTTGGCTTATCTGTGAAGACGGCGGGTTCACTGGAGTCCCTTGTATTGCCTGTCGAAAATGCTGTTCCGCTTTCACAAGCTGGTACGAAATGGGCACAGTCCCATTGACGGACTGGCAGCTGATTCTTATGGTTTGTCCTTTAACGACCTCGGGCCGGAATCATGGAAAATCCTGGGCTCGGAGAGCTTTTCTAGAATGACAGAGAGACAGCCCGAGCTGCACTGAAGGCAGAAACCACCAGCCAAGAGAGACCTTCTCCAAATTATTTTTTGGGGGCACATACAGATGTTCTCAGGGATCGCTCCCGGTGCCGCTCAAGGACACTTGCAGTGCTGGGGAGCAAAGCCTGGCTGCCTCCACGGTCTCTCCAGCCCCTCCAAACTCTGGGACCCCGACCTGTCCTGCCCGTCCTGGGACTCACATTGACATACTCCTACCTGACGGCCAGGTAGTGTGAATGCGAGTTCATGCTTGTGTGCAAGTGTGCAAGTGTGGTCAGGGGCGTGTGCAAGGACCTTTAAAGTGAAGCCAAGGTAAGAGAAGCATCATATTCCCACACATTAATTTTCATCTCTCACATGCTCCGACAATCACAGTCACCTTTTTGTCCTCTGAGAAGACACAGGAAACTGTGTCTTGTTTTTATCATTTATTATTTATTCATTCATTCATTCATTCATTCATTCATTTATTTTTGCTTTTTGGGTCACACCCGGCAATGCTCAGGGGTTACTCCTGGCTCTGCACTCAGGAATTACTCCTGGCGGTGCTCGGGGGACCATATGGGATGCCGGGGGATCAAACCCGGCACAGGCTGGCCGCGTGCAAAGGCAAACGCCCTACCCGCTGGGCTATCGCTCCGGCCCCTTATTTTTAAAAGTCAGCAGGGACTGAAGAGCTAGCACAGAGGTGAGGTCTTTCCTGCACATGCCCCCAGCCTGGTGTCATCTCCGTACCTCATAGGGTCCCCAAGCACCACCCAGGGCAAAACCCCTCTGCCTTAGCCAGGAGTAGCCCCTAAGCACCACTGGATGTGGTCTGAGACCACCGCCCATCCCGCCAATAACAAGTATCAAAACAGGATATATATTATAATATATAATATAAATACTATATATAATATAATACAATACAATGCAATGTAATGTAATATAATACAATACAATATAATTATATTATATAAATATAATATATAATATATAGTATATAATATAATATATTATATATTCTATAATATATATTCTATTATAATATAGTATATATAATGTATAATATATAATATAATATATTATATAATGTATAATATATAATATAATATAATATATTATATATAATGTATAATATATAATATATATCACTGTCACTGTCACTGTATTCCCGTTCATCATCGATTGGCTCAAGCGGGCACTAGTAACATCTCCATATGTCCTGTCTCATGCTAGTAGAGCCTTAAGGGCATCTTCTTGCTCCAGGAACATAAAGAGCCTCAAACTATTCCATCAGGTCATGGGAATGGGGTCTATACTTGTTACTGGTATTTGGCATATCAAATACGACACAGGTAGCTTGCCAGGCTCTGCCCTGTGGGTAGCATACACTTGTAGTTATCTCTAAATTCAGCATTTATGATGAACTGCGGCCACACTAGCTGGGCTCTAATAGGCTGGTCTATATTTAATATATATAATGTATAATGTATAATATATAATATATATTATAATATATAACATATAGTATATAATGTATAATATATAATATATTATAATATATAATATATAGTATATAATGTATAATATATAATATTTATATATTATATATTATATTGTATTATATATTATATTGTATTATATATTATACATTATATATATATAAAATTATATGATATATAAAATTAATATATATCATATATTATGTATAAATATTAGATATTATATTTATATAATATAAAATATATTATATTTATATAATATAAATATATTTAAATATACTATACTATAATATGATATAATATAAATATATTCTTTTGGGGCCCTCATTGGCACCCGAACTAAAGTCAGTGGTACTCAGGGGTCTGCGTGATGCTGGAAATCAGCTTGGGCCCCCCTAGCCTACCTTTCAGGGTTTTAAAGTGTTAGAGAACTTGAGTTACAGGGTTTTAAGTCATCTGCAGGTGCAGCAGAATAGATTCATTTATTTGTTTTACTTATTGTTGGTTTTATTATCTATGCATTGACTTGGGGCTTACTCAGGGATCACTCCTGACAGGGCTCAGGGGAACCATATATGGTACCACAGATCAAACCTGGGTTAGCTGCACACCCCCAAACAGAATATAATTTAAAACAAATTCTCAGGGCCCTGGTTGATGTCTCCTGATGATGAAGTGCCTGTTTCCATTAAGGCGACATTATTCCTCCTCTGAGCAGGAATTCTAAGGCATTATTCCTCCAGCAAACCTTAACTGAGGAGGTAGTATGGCGCTTATATGTATTCGTGGGGTTTGGGTCACATCTGGCAGTGCTCAGGACTTACTCCTGGTTCTGCGCTCAGGTGTCACTTTTGGCAGGGTTCGGGGAACCATATAGGGTGCAGAGTATTGAACCCGAGTTTGCTACTTACAAGACAAAGGCCCTACCCACTGTGCTATTGCTCCAACCCCACATTCCTAAAGTTCACGTGGTAAAATGATCTCCCAAGAACAATGTAAAATGCTAATGGCTAATCACGCACATTTGTTTCTTGCATTGGTTCTTCTGTGAGTTCCGTAACTAGAGAGTTAATGCCAGACTCATTTGAGACCAGTTTCCTGGTGGAACAAACCACAACCACAGGGGCCGGGCGATAGCCCAGCGGGTAGGGCGTTTGCCTTGCAGCGGCCAGCCTGCGCAGGCCTGGGTTCGATCCCTGGCATCCCAAATGGTCCCCTGAGCACTGCCAGGAGTGATTCCTGAGTGCAGAGCCAGGAATAACCCCAGGGTGTCGCTGGGTGTGACCCAAAAAGAAAAAAAAAGCACAACCACAGGCTAACTGGAAGAACAGTGACTGTGTAGTGACAGTGACCACATGACCAGAATCCTCCCTTTCGACACTTTGCGGGCTCTTGGGGTCTCAAAATCACACTCTGTCCATGGACGTCCTCAGCTTTCTCACTGTGCCAGGAGAATAATCACCAGCTGGACCTTCTGTGTAAAGTCTAGCATTGACCAGACCATACCAGAGCTCATAGCGCCATTGAGCCTGGAGCCTGCTTTTAGCTGACCACACAGACAGCCTCTGAGCAGCACCTCTCCTGTGCTCTGAGACAAGGAGCCGCCTGCTTCTGTTCACTCTCTCTCTCTCTCTCTCTCTCTCTCTCTCTCTCTCTTTTCTCTCTCTCTCTCTCTCTCTCTCTCTCTGATGTGGAGGGGTCACATGTCCCTTCCCCCAGCCCTCCTGAGGCTCTCGGAGCCAGGGGCGAGTAAACTCACCACACACGATGATGTCGAGCACGTTACTCTTCTTGACCACCTTGCCGATGCCTGCGAGGCAGCTATACATCCCACTGTCCCTCTCTGAGGTGACGATGGTGAAGTTCTGCGTGTGCGACACGATCACGTCTCCCTTCTGGATGGAGAAGTTGGCGACCGGGGCACCCGGATGGAGCACCACAAGCTCAAGCTGCTGCCCTGGTCCAGATGGACGGCGGAAGAATACAGCTGAGGCTTAGCAAACAGCTCTGAAAACGCCGGAAGTGGGAAATGGGATGAGACGTTTGGGGGCTCCATGCCTAGAGACCCCTCTGCAGAGCTCTGGGCCCCTGTGGACTGTGACAGAACCAGGCCGTCTGCACGAGATTTTCCCTGGGGACACAGGATGAAAGTTGGGGGCCCTTCTGTGTTTGCTTGGGGAGGCACACCTGGCAGTGCTCGGGGGCTGCCTCTGGGTACTTGGGGGACCCTGGGGTACCAGAGATTGAAACTGGGGTTCTCACATGCTATACATGCTTTAGGGGCAATGAAAACAGAGATGTTAGGGGGACCTGAGGAGGCTACGAATCAGGGGTGATTACAGAGCGAGAGAGGAAAGGGCAGTGTCGAAGGCTTGAGACCTTAGAGCAGACCCCTAGGTGGGTGCTTTCATGATTCCCATCTCATGGAGGGAACAAGGAGATGCCCCGTAGCGCACTGCACAGCTCTCAAGGAGAGGCTGGTCTGTTTCCGCCCCGCCAGGACTTTCCTTCATGGGAACCAAGAGGTGCCTTTCCATGCACCCCATCCCACCTGAGTCCACTTCTTCAGACCTCAGGAGCAGAAGAATCCAATCCGCTGGTGCCAGGTCCAGGCCTCCCCAGCCCGCCCCTCGGGAAAGCCCCTGCAGCCGCCCTACCTGTGATGTTGACCAGGATGCTGCTGGTCTTGGAGATGCGGCTGGCTTCCACCTTACACGTGTAGTTGCCGTGATGCTCCACCAAGGCCATCACCGAGTACACGGCCTCACTGCTGTGTCTGTTGTTCGCCACAATCTCCCTGTCCTTCTGGATGATGATCTCCGGGTACGCCTGGGTCAGGTGTGTGACCTGAATGGTGCACCTGATGTGGAGCTGGTCTCCTTCTGTGATCTGCCCCTCGGGGCTGACGTGGAACTTGGGAGTAGAGAAGGATTCTGCAAGGAGAGGACAAAGGTGCTGGACGCTGGGCTCAAGTATATATATATATATATATATATATATATATATATATATATATATATATATATATACACACTTATATATACACATGTTTATATGTATATACACACTTATATATACACATGTTTATATGTATATACATGTACATACATATGTATACACACATGTACATACATATGTATACATATATACTCCATATATAAAATGTATATACACATATATACATATATGTGTGTATATGTATATATGTACATATGTATATATGTACATATATGTGTATATACGTATATGTGTGTGTACCTTGACTCCTGTCCTATCTCTCCAGCCCCATCATGTGCTTGCCTTGCACATGGCTGATCTTGGTTTCATCTCTGGCACCACATATGGTTTCCAGGTCACCACCAGGAGTGAATTTGAGCATGGAGCTGGGAGTGAGTCCTCAGACTGCTGGCAGTGGCCCCCTCAAAAAATATGGAGATGGTAGACACAGGGGGAGAGCTGCCATCCGGCTCTCCCTCTAGCTCAGCTGACCATGAGTGCCCAGGAGGGAAGATGGGTTTTAGTCCCAGCCCATCACCTCAGTAGGGCCTCGGAAGCAGCCAGAGGAAACTCACTCACCTTAATAGCCGCCATTTTCAAGGTCCGGACTCCACAGCTCATCAGAGCCCCACCCAAGAGAGAAGCTGATCTCAAGCCTGGCTCACAGAGACCCACACAACAGAGCAGCCAAGTTCAAGCCCAGGAAGGCAGTTTTCAGAGGCAAAAATTACCGGGCAGTTCATGGAGATGGACCTGGGGTCCCCCTTCCCCCTCTCTGTCCTATCCGGGAGGCCTGTTAGACCCGCCCATGAACTGCCTCAGGGCTATCGACCATCATGCAGAGACTCAGGCGCACGGGGGGAGAGCTGCCATCCAGCTCTCCCCAAGTTGTGCAGCCCCTTGAAGCCACGCATGCATCAAACTAGTGGAACTAATCACGTTCTAGAAACTCAGAAAGTAAATTCAAGGACAGAATTTGGCCAGATCTCCCATAACCAAGAATAGGGAAGAAAATGGATTCATCAATAACATAGCCATGTATGTGCTTTAACGATCAATACAATCAGTGCCAGCTGATGGAGCAGGCGTGGGGATTGAATGGGTGGGAAATGAGGGTCTTTGGTGGTGGGAGTGGTGTTGAAGTGTGAAACTTTTTATCAGCAGTATTACAAAACCTTTTTACTTTGTAAATCACGTTGTTTCACTAAAAAAAAAAATAAAATGAACTATTATAATATAAAAAAAAGTAGATGGAGAGGTGAGTACTGGTAGAGCACGTGTCTCACATGTGTGAGGCCCGAGGCCTTGGGTTTGAACCCCAGCACCACAACTGTCTCCTCTCCTGAGTAAAAATAAAAAAGGAAAGCTTAACTTTAAGGAAGGATGTTAGGAACCCTGTGGGGCAACTTGGTGATCATTGAAGGGTCTTCCCTTATACCCAGATCAATTCCAGTTACACCTGATAGCAGAGGACAGAAAACTTAGCCACATAGAGGGTAAAAAGAAATTGCTGTATTTTTTTTCCTTTAAATCTTATAGTACGGGGGCCAGAGCAATAGCACAGTGAGTAGGGCATTTGCCTTGCATGTGGACGACCCAGGTTCAGTCCCGGCATCCCATATGGTACCCTGAAACCACCAGGAGTAATTCCTGAGTGCAGAGCCAGGAGTAACCCCTGAGTATCACCGGGTGTGATCCCAAAAAAAAAAAAGTAATAAAAATTAAAAAAAACTTATAGTATGTATATAATTTTGTGTGTGTATTTTGTTTTTGAATTGGCTAATAGACTCTCTGATATGTAATTTTCGTTCTTCGGCTTTATGAATCATGTTTAATATTTATGGTGTATGTGGGGGCTTGACACACACCTGGCAATGCTCAGGGCTTACTCCTGACACTTGCCCAGGATCTCTCCTGACAGTGCTTGGGGACTTTTTGTGGTGCAGGGCATCAAACCTGGGTTGGCTGAATGAAAGGCAAGTGCCTACCCGCTGAACTATCACTGTGGCCTCTGTAGTTAATATCTCCGGCCCTTGTATTATTTGGAAAATGTTTCATTTATGTACATCTACATAAGTATGTCATATTTATACAAAAATGTATACAAATATATGCCTTCAAATATTTCATCTTTAAATAGGTAAAATATAGGTCTATAATTTAAATATCTTAGATGCAATTAATAGTCTATAAATGCACTTATAGATAGATTGACTTACATTTTATATAACATGCATATATCCATGTTTTATGTACAACATGGACATATAGAAAACATATATATGCAACATGGATATATAAATGTACATGTAGGGCGGAGCGATAGTCCAGCAGGTAGGGCGTTTGCCTTGCATGCGGCTGACCCGGGTTCGATCCCTGGCATCCCATATGGTCCCCCATGCAGTGCCAGGAGTAATTCCTGAGCACAGAGACAGAAGTAACCCCTGAGCATCACTGGGTGTAACCCAAAAAAGCAAAAAAGTACATATATAATATGATATCTATAAATGTTCATTTATGCAAACCACTGTGCCACATAGAGATACACACTGGCTCTGTGGCATTGTCACAGGCTTGGCAAGGCACAGTCGAGTGACCTGAATACGAACTGCGTAAACACAGCCCCTCTGGGGGCTTCAGCCCTTTCTCCCCAGACTCCGGCAGGATCAGTGGAGAGAGAGTAGGACCGTACCTGTCACGGTGACCAGGTCACTTCTGCTGGCTTCCGAGGTTTCCACGTGGGTCCCGGAAACAATACTGGCTTGACACTGGAAGCTTATAACCTTGTCCTGCTCCTCTACGGGGAATTCCAGTGTCACGAGTTCCGGTAGTGCGACGTCTTTTCCCGTTTTTGCTTGGCGTCTTTTATATTAAGCTCAAATTTTTCGACTGTGAAATGGATTGGGGGCCTTTCCTCTGGGACGGAGCAGTTGACCAGCACCACCCCACCTTCGATGGCCTCTTTCTTGTCCAGTGTCACTCTGGGCTTGGGCACTCCTTTGGGGGAAGATAAAAGCCATCAGTACCAGATTACCAGAGCCCATTGGAGGATGCTTTTTGCGTTGTTCCCAGAGCACCCAGTGAAGTGATACCAACCAAGGAAATAGAGAGCAAGGCTGGATCGCTCACCTGCGACCAAATACTTAAGATAAAAAGATGTTCAAGATCGGGTGGGTATTTTCAAGGCTTATAATTCCACGGGGGCGTAAAGTCCTTCTCACTGATAGAGTTAAAGCCAGACAGAAGCGCCAGGATGAAGGACTGTCATGTGACTTGTAGCTGATTAGCTGCTAAACACATGCTCAGACTGATTTTAGGCACACGGACCCAAGTCATTCTCCTAATAAGCCACCTGGGTTGACAACAACGAAGTATATTCTCTTGACAGATGAAGAATCTGAAACTCCAGAGCCCGCTCAAAGCTCATCCCTATCCAGCCCGAGAGCTGAGATTTAACGCCCGAGCTTGTCTGGCGCCGTCCTCCCCCAAACCAGAGGATGGGATGGGATGGGAGAGAGGAGAGGCGGGAGAGAGGAACAAAGGACCATGCCAGAGTACAACAGACAGCGAGGGACGGGGCAGTCAGGAAAGGAGCTGCTCTCTGAACCTGGAGGACCAGAGAAGATTCTAGAGTGAAAGTACAGTGGGGAGGGGATTTGGTTTACACTTGGCCACCCTGGGTTCGATCCCGGCATCCCATATGGTCCCCTGAGCACCACCAGGAGTAATTCCTGAGTGCAGAGCCAGGAGTAACCCCTGAGCATTGCCGGGTGTGACCCAAAAAGGGGAAAAAAAGAGGAAGATTCTAGAAGGGATCAGAGCTTGAGAAGAACCCTGGAGGGAGGGTGTTATTTGGACGGAGGAGGGGATGGAGGCGAAGAACAGGCATTTCCAGGGTGCCCGTGTACACAGGGAACTGCTTGTGTCAAGGGTGATAGGTGGTTCTTTGTGGGGGGCTGCTAGAGAAAGGGGTGGTGGGGCGGGACACTGGGTGGGAACCTGGATCACCTGAGGGAGAGCACTGCTCGGGACACCGCCACCCGCCAGTTGTCCAAGTTTCCCAAGGCTGCTGGCGGTGCATTACCACATGCTTCCCCACATGAGTCGTGGCCTCCTGCTCCCTCATGTAAGTGCCCGGACCCAGAGGTTCTGCAGCGCTCAGTGGAGAGGCAGCAGGCTGCCCCTGGTGATGCCGGGGTGGCCCACAGGCCCACTAGAGCCTGGCGCTGGCCTGGACCCCGACACAGCCAGGTGCTCTCCACTGAGGCCCAGCCACGGGGTGGGGTCTGCCTGCTCTCTGCTGGCTGCAGGGGGTCCTTTTCCTCTCAAGATGGACTGTCCACTCAGAGTGAGGGTACTGGCCATGCTCCATCATTCTCCCAGGGATTCTCCTGCTTCTCTGCTTCCCTCTCGGGTGGGGAGTAGAGACTCCAGGAGGATGTGGAGCTGGGCACTCTATGGGGACTAAACTCTCAGCCCCGTTCGCCCACCCACCTGTGCCCCCTTCAGGGGACGCACTTTCCTGCACCATCTTCTGCGTATGGACCCACTGTCTCTTTCTCCAGGAAGCCACCCTCAACTTCTCCAGGGAAAATCTCTTTCTTCCTACTTGGCATTCCCAAGGAGGTGTCTATTTAGAGAGCCGGCTCCAACATGGCATGGCCTCCCTGACAATCTTCCTACTTGGCATCTGCTTTTCATCCTGGCTTACTGCCTTGAGAAATTATTTCTTGAGTGAGTGAACGAATAAATGAATGACTAGAAATGTCCCACAATTTCCCCCCGTTTCCAAAGCCTATTTCAACACTCTGTTCATCTGCGGACTTCCTCCCTCCATCATTCCTTGAGTACCTAGAATGAACGAACTAGCGGCTGGGTCTAAGATACAGAGATAGAGCCCACCCGCCCCTCTCCTCCAGCTCTCTTACTCCAGCACCGTGTGAAAAATCAGTGTAGCACCAAGGGAGACAGCAGTGCAGTTTCCTGCAGTGCGCTGGAATTCACAGCCAACACTTGGGTCGTACAATAATTACCTTCTCATCCTCTCCACTACGCCCTGACCTGGGTAATGCTAGTGTCTGCACTTCACAGAAGAGACCTGTGCAGAGGAGAAGCCAGGCAGAGCGAGCACAGAGCTCTGGGTCCTGGGTCCTGTGCCCCGCATCACTCAACACAGAGGCTCAGAGGGTCGGGACACACACTGGGGGAAACAGCTGCTGTCTGCCGGCTCAGGGCGATGTCTGACAGCTGAGCCGTACTGTGGAGGAGCGTTTAGGAGGAGAGAGAGGCTCGGGGCCAGGGAGATGAAACAGTGGGTAAGGCACTTGCTTTGCATACGCCAACCCAGGGTTAATCCCTGGTGCCCTATAGGTCCCTTGAGCACTGCCAGGAGTCAGCCCTGAGCACAGAACCAGGAGTAAGCGCTGGTGGCCCCAAAATCACAACAAAATGTTTTTGCCCCATTTTGCCAGGATTGGAAATAGGAGAGGGGCCGGAGCGATAGCCCAGTGGGTAGGGCATTTGCCTTGCATGCAGCCTGCCTGTGTCGGCCCGGGTTCGATCCCCAGCTTCCCATATGGTCCCCCGAGCACTGCCAGGAGTAATTCCTGAGTGCAGAGCCAGGAGAAACCCCTGAGCATTGCCGGGTGTGACACAAAAAAGAAAAAAGAAGAATAGGCATAAAGGCAAAGAGCTGAGGTATAAGTTGGGAAGTGGGACCCTGAGTCAGGTGTCCAGGTGCAGGTCGGGAACGCCAGGCAGAAGAGTGAGCACGGGGCCGGCGGGCAGGTGGGTTCAGCGGCGACTGTTGCCCCGGCATGAGCGATCTGTCACCAGCGTGCGCTTGTCAGGACTCACCTTTCACCCACACCTGGTACTCGGATGTGGCCCTCTCCTTCCCGTTGTCGAGGATCACCCGGCATTTGTACATCCCGCGTCGTGGACCGGGCCTGGGGATGTGGAAGCTCTCGGTGCTCTTGCTGGTGGTGACGTTGTGGAACAGCGCATCATCCTTGTAGAAGAGCATCCGGTGGTGGGGCTGCACCTGCAGGTTGGTGCTGATGTCCACGGTGCACTGCAGGGTCAGGTTGCCCCGTTCCTCACCACCAGCTTCGGCAGGATCACCATGTGGACGCTGTTGATGGTCAGAGCTACGTGCCGGGAGAGGAGACAGACACGGCGGTTAGGTGAGTCTGTCTCTGGGTCACTCACCTTTGCTGTGGTTCGGTAGAGCCCCGTGAGCCTGCGTGGCAGTGTTGGGGGTCCAGATGCCTACAGGCGACCAGGGGAGAGACCGGAGTGGGCTCAGCAGCAGTTGGCAGTCAGGGACTCATATGCCCACAGAGGGGGCTGAATAAGCCTATCCAAAGGCTGTATGTGACCCCTGACCTGTGCAGTCCCACTGGGGCTTCGGGGGTAGGATCTAGCATCAGGCAAACAGGTGCTTACATGCGGGTTCAGTCTTACCACGTGGCTGTGGCTGACTGGCCTCCCAGGGCTCAGTCTCCTCATTTGTAATATGCAGGTCTAGGAGTCCAGGGTGATAGTACAGTGTGGAGGGCATTTGCCTTACACATGACTCGGTTTGATCCCGGCATCCCATATGATCCCCCGAGCACTGCCAGTAATAATTCCTGAGTGCAGAGCCAGGAGTAACCCCTGAGTATTGCCAGATGTGACCCGAAAAGAAAAAAATAAATCAGCCTCAATTATCTCCAGGCCTACATAAGAATAAACATTAATTTAACCAATTTAAAAACAAAGTGGCTTTGGGGCCGGAGCTATAGCACAGCGGCTATGGCGTTTGCCTTGCACGAGGCTGACTCGGTTCTATCCCCAGCATCCCATATGGTCCCTGAGCACCACCAGGAGTAATTCCTGAGTGCAGAGCCAGGAGTAACCCCTGAGCATTGCCGGGTGTGACCCAAAAAGCAAAATAATCAATCAATAAATAAACAAATCAGCCAGCAGTGCCCGGAGGAGGATGTGTTATATATGAAGCAATAAGAGCAATCTCTTCGGCATACTTGAAGTGCCAAAAAGAAAACCACAGATGGTCTAAGCTCTCTTTGACACTCAATCTCTTTCACATTCCCGTTTCTATCCTCCAGTTCCCAATCCCCGCTGACCCCCATGGCAGAAGAAACTTCCAGCTCTCATCTTTGTGTCTCCTCCCAGCTTGTCTCCTTAGAAAGCTACAATCAAACATACGACTAATCTGCAATTCCCTTCCCTTTTACACGGACACGGTTCTCTATACACAAGGTGTGACCCCTTCGAATGGATGCTACCTGGAGTGTATGTGGCCACTCTGTGTAGGATCAATGGTACTAGGTGCTTGCAAGCCAAACAGGCTCACACAGCTTAAGCAAAACTTGAAAGTTCTTTTTATTTTTTTTGGTTTTGGGGCCACATCCAGTGGAGCTCAGGGATTACTCCTGGTAATGTGCTCAAGGATGACTCCTGGCCAGTTCAAGGTACCATGTGGAGTGCCAGGGATTGAATCCAGGTCGCTATGTGCCAGGCAAACCCCCTCTCTGCTGTACTGTTTTTCTGGGCCCGAAAGTTCGATTCCTTTGGGAGACAGAGGGTTGGGTGGGGCAACACCTGACTGTGCTCAGGGTTTACTCCTGGCTCTGTGCTCAGCGATCACTCCAGGTGTGACGGAACAGGGATGGAACAGGGGTCAACTGCAGTAAGGCAAGTGCCTCAACCCCTGGTGCTATCTGTCCACTCATCATCCCCAAGATCAAGTCACATACTTTGCTAAGAGAAAAATGATCCCGAACTATGCCTGAGGAATGTATAGAGACGAAATCTCCTAGATCCTTCTCATCTTTTTACTCCTGAACCAACAAAGATCTCCAGGAATCTTCATGCCAGGAGTACCTCACTATTTAACTATCTTAAATTACATTTTGGCACTCCATTGGCTGAGGCTGTAAGCTCTGAATCACATCCTGATCCCACCCCACCCAATATTTCAAATGTTTGTAGCCTTTCCCTTAATGCCTTAGAATGTGGTCATGGAGAGATAGCTGATGCGCAAGTTGGAGCTAAGCGTGATAGTAGAGCGCAGAAGGCGCTTGTCTTGCATACAGCCAATGCAGCTTCAATCCCGGCATCCCATCTCATCTCTCAAGTGCCTCCATGATTCCTGAGTGCAGAGCCAGGAGCAGCCCCTGAGCATCATGGGGTGTGGCCCCAAAACAAAACAAAGAGATGAACAAGTTAAAATAGGCACAAAACCAATCTGATGGTTTCCCCTAAAGAGTCACAAACCCAATCTGATGGTGTCCTCTAAAGAGGAAATCAGGACAAAGAAGGATGAGCGTGGGCACTGCAGAAAGTCCTTCGCTTTGAGTCACTGTTTAGTGTCCTGATGCCACATGCCTCCGTTCCGTCCACAGAGAGAAGGAGCGTGGAAGGGCTGACCAGCGGCAGCAGAAAGGGCTGAAGGCGCTCAATCAGCCTCACCTGAGCATCCATTTGTGTATCCACACAATGGACATCCGGAAGTGAGTGCAGATGGGGTTAGTATACTTGGAACGTGGTGCCAGGCCGGGAAAGGCGCTTGAGCAACAGTGACTAGATCCTGCCAGTCACAGGAATGAAGGCAAATCTTGGGCCTGGCTCTTGAGTCTCTGTTCTCTACAGCTCTAACTCCTTGTTTCTAGCAGAATCTTTCACAAATGAGCAGAACCATTTCCTGTGTTCCAGGTAAGTTACAGTCACTCCTCCCGGCCCCCAGAGTGAGCCCTGTCCCCGGAGCTAGGCAACTGGCCTGCTAGCACCCCCGAGAAATACCCCAGATTGGAACAGAGTGCTGAGGACAGGGACAGAGTTTAGCTGGGTGGTCCGGGGAGCTCCTAGCCCTCACCAGGCTTCAGCTTCTCCTTGCGTAAAATGAGGTCTTTGGGGCTGGGGCGATAGCCCAGTGAGTAGGGCGTTTGCCTTGCATGTGGCCGGCCCATGCCGGCCCGGTTCGATCCCCAGCATCCCATATGGTCCCCCGAGCATCGCCAGGAGTAATTCCTGAGTGCAGAGCCAGGAGAAACCCCTGAGCATTGCCGGGTGTGACCCAAAAAAGCAAAAAATAAAATAAAATAAAAAATAAAATAAGGTCTTTGAACCCTGAGCAAGGCCAAACTGAAGTGGCCAAGAGCACAACTGGGCCGTGCTTATGCTGCCCAGGGCCTGGGCCCTGCTGGGCATTCCTGTCCTCTTCCTGGACTCCTGCAACCTTTCAGCACCTCATTCTGGGATCAAGACAGGTGGCCTGTGCCCACCTGGAAACTCAACCCTTCACACCTTTCCCTCCTTCATGCCTGGCACCTCACCCCGCCTGGGCCTCATTTCTTCTTTATCAAAGCCCCCCACCCCATTTTTTTTTTAAAAAGCACTTTTTGAAGCATTTTTAAAGTCGACTTGGTGGAAACATTGGGTCGTTGTTTCTTCAGGAGGGGGCCAACCATCGCACAGGGCACTTCCGCCATCTTGATTTTCTAAGCAACCCAGACACACATCCCGCTTAAACAAATGAACTCAGCGGACTTCCTGGCAGGCTCATCAGTCCCATGGCCAACACACAAGGGAGAAGAAAGGGCGGCAGAACAGGAGGGAGTCAAAAGCACTTTATGAAATGTTTTACATTAGGAATCTCAGCTCCTTAATTTAATACAAAGCCCCACTGATCTATGTAACACAACAACAAAAAATGGCAGCCTGGGGGCTAGAGCAAAGTACAACAGGTAGCTTGCTTGTCTAGTACAGTCAACCCGGGTTCAATCCCTGGGTCTCATATGGTCCCCCCAAGCACCACCAGCAGTAATTCCTGAGTGCAGAGCCAGGAGAAACCCCTGAACATTGCCAAGTAAGCACCAAAACCAAACCAAACCAAACCAACAACAACAAAAAATCCCAGCATCCTGAGGAATTACGACAAGTAAAACCATCAATAACAGTATTATGAATCACAGTATCTCAGTCAATAAAGATAAAAAAAAATAATGGGGTAGAGCAATAGTACAGTGGGTAAGGGATTTGCCTTGCATATGGCCAACCCAGGTTCGCACCCTGACATCCCATATGGTCCCCCGATCACCACCAGGAGTAATTCCTGAGTGAAGAGCCAGGTGTGACCCAAAAAGAAAAAATAAAAGAAAGAGAAGAAGAGAGAGAAAGAGAGAAAGAAAGAAAGAAAGAAAGAGAGAGAGAGAGAGAGAGAAAGAAAGAGAGAAAGAGAGAAAGAAAGAAAGAAATAAAGAAAGAAAGAGAAGAGAGAGAGAGAGAAAGAGAGGAAGAGAGTAAGAGAGAAAGAAAGAAAGATTAAAACAAAGCAGCAGCCTCCTTCCCAGCTCCTCCTCCACACCACCACCTGTGCCATCATCAGCCTTCAAGATGGCCCCAGGCACCACCTGTGCCTGCTCAGAGGCACACCTGCTCCACTCCCCCAGAGCTTCTCTGTGTATCCAACAAAAGAACCATGGGGTGTGAGTCAGTCACTTCTGAGATTACATGACCGGGGACATCGGGCTTTTGTCCTAGTCCCTGTGTCCTCTGGGCAAAGCAACCGCCAGGATGTGAGCAGCCTCGTGTCCACAGGAGGGAACGAGGCTTCTTGCCAACAGACACACGAAATGAGCTGAAAGGCCCCAGAAAATCCTTAATGACACTTGCACGTGTGTGAGGTTTTGGGGTCACAACCAGGGGTTTTGGTGGTAACAACCAGGTGCTCAGGGGCTACCCTTGGCTCTACAATCAGGGGATTACTCCTGGCAGTGCTCAAGGGATCACGGGGAGGCAAGGATTGAACCTGGGCCTCCTGTATGCAAAGCCTCTCTCTCTGGCCCCTCTCCTAACCCATGTCGTAGCTGCGTGCGCAAGAGAGACCCTCAGAGTCAGAATCAGATATATGTCATGAAAGAATGATGTGACTTAATACATGTGTGCGATTTGGAGAGGGAGGTCATGGAATTGAACCCAAGAATTGAACCTAGAGTCTCTCCTCCATACCATCTAACCCTGAGCTACTTCTTTGTCTGATGTGTAGGGTCTAATCGTAGTCCCTAAGCTTAGGAGGCAATGAAGCAGCAATAGAGAACAAATAACAAAATCTGAGCGATCTTCAAAAAGTGCAATCTGAGTCTTTTGCTTTGTTGGTTGGTTTGGTTTTGTTCACACTGGCATTGATAGGTGTGTTCACACCTGGCATTGTCCTCGTGGCAGTGCTCCGGAGCACACAGTGCCAGAGACAAATGTCTCTGCTGCAAAGCATGCGCTCTCTGAGCTATCTCTCCGACTCTTAACAAACATTCTTTTATTTTGCTTTTTGGGTCACCGGCAATGCTCAGGGGTTTCTCCTGGCTCTGCACTCAGGAATTACTCCTGGTGGTGCTTGGGGTACCATATGGGATGCTGGGGATCAAACCGGGCCGGCATGGGCTGGCTGCGTGCAAGGCAAACACCTACCCGCTGGGCTACGCTCCGCCCGCCTGGCCCCATTAACAAACCTATCTCTCTCTCTCTCTCTCTCTCTCTCTCTCTCTCTCTCTCTCTCTCTCTCTCTCTCTCTCTCTCTCTCTCTCTCTCTCTCTCTCTCTCTCTCTCTCTCTCTCTCTCTCTCTCTCTCTGTAAATAACCTTCCTAGACCAGCAAACAAGGTTTGCACGTAGAAGGCTCCCTGTTTGCACAATGGAATAGTTGCTTACCACCTGGCTTATGTGGGCCCCTGGGAGGACCAAAGATGGAGGATGAGAAGGGGGCTGCAAACTACCTCTGACTCCACACCCGTGTGCATTTTTCTGGAGCGAACAGCCACAACTTTCCTTTCTGAACCGGGAGTGTCAGGACTGAAGTGACAGAGCATGAGGGGGGTGAGGAACTATCTCGAAAGATCTTATCTTTTCAGCCCCGACAGGAAAAGGCTGTGGGGGAGGGGCCAAAGTCACAAAGCCTCCACCGCACAGATAAGGCACCAAGGGACCACAGTGCCAAGTCCCAGAACCCTGCCTGAAGGGGCCCTGGGCAGCCTCCAGTCCCGGCACCGACTGTTCCTGGGGAAGGTGAGAGGTCATGACTCAGCCTGTTCCTTGGCCCTCAACCTGGAAATGACTCAGGAAAAAGGGGCAGAGAGAGATGGATGGCCACCCACCCTTGTCAGAAAAATAACATGGCGTCCTTAAGGTGGTGCCCAGCTGACCTCAGCTACATCCTGAGCACCTCCATGTTTTCCTCATGTGCCTTTGGAGAAGACACTCTGGAGCGCCTGGCCCGATGCTGGATCACAGTGTCACCCCCTGCTGGCCTACGTCCATGCAGTCTGGTGGGAACTAGGGATTCAGAGTAGAGGGAGACAAGCACCCAGGGAGGGTTGCCCAGGAGAAGCCAAGGGAGGTCTGAGGGACGTGAGCTCTGCAGGTAGGCCAAGAACAGGCAGCGAACAGCATGTGACAGGGCACAGGGGCCTGAGGAAACGATGCATTTTGGGGTACAGACAGTTACAGGAGCCAAAACACTGGGATGGGGGTGGGTGCTAGATAGAGGGTCCTGCTCACTGGGCTGACAGGCTGGGCCCTGACCTGAGGGGGCTGACAGGCTGGGCCTGACCTGAGGGGGCTGACAGGCTGGGGCCTGACCTGAGGGGGCTGACAGGCTGGGCCCTGACCTGAGGGGGCTGACAGGCTGGGCCCTGACCTGAGGGGGCTGACAGGCTGGGGCCTGACCTGAGGGGGGCTGACAGGCTGGGGCCTGACCTGAGGGGGCTGACAGGCTGGGGCCTGACCTGAGGGGGCTGACAGGCTGGGCCTGACCTGAGGGGGCTGACAGGCTGGGGCCTGACCTGAGGGGCTGACAGGCTGGGGCCTGACCTGAGGGGGCTAACAGGCTGGGCCCTGACCTGAGGGGGATGACAGGCTGGGGCCTGACTTGAGGGGGCTGACAGGCTGGGGCCTGACCTGAGGGGGCTGACAGATAGGCTGGGCCTGACCTGAGGGGGCTGACAGATAGGCTGGGCCCTGACCTGAGGGGGCTGACAGATAGGCTGGGCCCTGACCTGAGGGGGCTAACAGGCTGGGGCCTGACCTGAGGGGGCTGACAGACTGGGCCCTGACCTGAGGGGGCTGACAAGCTGGGCCCTGACCTGAGGGGGCTGACAGACTGACCTTGGAACTTTAGCCCAAGCCTCAGCAGGTAAGAGGGAGAGACAACTGGAAATAGGGTTTTGGTAAAAACTGGGGAGATCTAGGCTAGGGCAGGTGCACTGGGAATACGGGAGGACAAAATGCTTAAAGAACTCTGAAGACTTGCTTTGAGGAAGTATAAAATGCTCTGGAACTAGGTGGTGGGGATGGTGGAACCACAATACGAAGATCCAGTCACTCATAAATTTTACACATTTATGCATACAAGCTACTTGTTGGACTAAATATGGGGAGGTTGAGGCAGTGAGTATAAAACAGATTTCTGGGCCAGAGAGATAGTAGAGTGGGGAAGACTGTAGCTTCCATGTGGCTGACCTAGGTTTGATTCCCAGAATTGTTTGATTTCCTCAGCACTACCAAGAGTGATCCCTGAGCACAGCATCAGGAGTCAGTCCTGAACATAACCAGACGTGACCCCAAAACCAACCAAACAAAAACCAAAAAAGAGTTTCTTGGCCTAGGTACCCAGCAAGACGTGGTCAACTGAAGTAATAAGAGACTAAAGAGATTAAGGGCAGGAGTCAGCCAGGTTTGAGGGGACTGAGGATGACCAGAAGGAGATACCAGAATTTATCCCCCGCGGATACACAGACGTCAAGCCAGGCCTCAAGTGAACATGGGAAGAGGGTGTGGAGATGTGGGGAGAGGGGCTGAGTTCCACAGGGAATGAGACCGCTGGGTCTGCAGAGACCAGGACAGCTCCAGACTCCAGAAGAGTCTCTTCTGTGGACAAGGAGGAGGGTTTGACTGGAGGACAGAGAAACACAGACCGAGAGCCTCCAAGGTTGTCACTCAGCTTCAGAAGCTGAGGGTGCAAGTTTTCACGGCAGGTGGCCTTAGATGGTCCTTTGAGACCTCTTGGCAGAAGGCCAGGCCAAAGTGCTTACCGAGGGGTCACTGAGGCCTGAGGAGATAAAAGAGATCAATTTGAAACCAGGCTTTGGAGTCAGAGGAAGAATGTGCATAAAGAAGGGGCTCAGGATAGATGGAGAGTCAAGTGGTCAGGACCCCCGTTTACACATGTGAGAAGGTTCCCAACTCACACAGATAAAACTCTCACAGATTCTGGGTCCCTTCAGCATAACTGTTCAAGAAGGACTAGCTTTCGTCTTGCTTTGTTTTGGGACCACACCAGGCAATGCTCAGGGGTTACTCCTGGCTCAAACACAGGGACTTCTCCTCCCGGGGCTTGGAGACCATATGGTTGCAGGGGACTGAACCTCTACTGGTTGTGTACAAGGCAAGTACCCGACCACCGTCCTACCTCACCAGCCCCGGAAGGGCTAACTTGACTGACAGTGGCAAAATCTCAGGCACTCACCACCCCAGTTTAGTATGGTGATATCTTGGTTACTCTTTTTTTTTTTTTTTTAGCTTTTTGGGTCACACCTGGCAATGCTCAGGGGTTACTCCTGGCTCTGCACTCAGGAATTACTCCTGGTGGTGCTCAGGGGACCATATGGGATGCCAGGGATCGAACCGGGTTGGCTGCATGCAAGGCAAACGCCCTACCTGCTGGACTATCACTTGGTTACTCTTTAGTATGGTGATATCTTGGTTACTCTTTAGTATGCGTATCTTTGTTACTCTTTAGTATGGCGATATCTTGGGTTACTCTTTAGTATGGTGATATCTTGGTTACTCTTTAGTATGGTGATATCTTGGCACTGGTCCCCAGTTTAGTATGGTGATATCTTGGTTAATGGTGATACCCATATTAACGGTTAATATCTTGGTGAATGGTGATATCTCTCACAGGTGATGTTTCTAACACATGAAGCCTCAAAGTCAGGACATCCCTAAAACGAAGCATCCTCCGAAGAGCTAACAAAAGTGCCTCCGATGGTACTTGAGAGAGACCCTCCCACGCAGGATTTTTGCTGTCCTCTCTGACCAGTCTGCTTTTCTTTTTCTCTTAATTTTTGGGCCACACTTGGCAATGCTCAGAGGTAACTCCTGGCTCTGCACTCAGGAATCATTTCTGCCAAATCTTGGGAAACCATATGGGATGCCAGGGAAAGAACCCAGGTCGGCCACTTGCAAGACACAAGCCCTACCCGCTGTACTATCTTTCTGCCCTGACCAGTGAATACGCTTTCTTTGCTCTGTCTGAACGTCTCCTTCGAGGGAAAATTCTCGCCCCTCCCTGCCCTCTGCCTCTGGAGGTTTGGGCTCAGCAGCTCACTCTCACCCGGAGTAAGACTTTTCAGGACTTTTTCTTTTCCCCAACAAACAAGTGGTTGAAAACTGAGGAGAAAGAACCAGAAAGGAGGAGTGGAAGCTGTGAGAGCGATGGACTCCAGGAGGCCAGGTGCACAGGCCACCCTGGTGGGGATGAAGGGTGGACAGCTCCTCTGAGCTGGGAGGGAAGCCGGGCGGATGGGTGGAGACGCCGATAAGCCTGCAGCTGGGCAGGGCGGGAAGTGGAGAGGGTTCCCTCCAGACGCCCGTCTGCTGGGGGAAGATGGAGCTGAGGTCATCTCCTGAGTGGAGGTCTGAGATGAAAGGAAGGAGAAGCAGAGCAGGCAGGCTGGGCTGGGGCTGGGCCCGTGCGCTGTGGTCCTGAGCGGCCCAAGGAAGGGGAACGTTGGGTCCCAACCACCCACGTCGAGGGTGTACAAGTGTGTCAGAGCCTGGGGCCTCAGCTTCCTCTGGGGAAAGGCAGGCGCGGGTCCGAGAGAGACTGCCCCGTCTCCCTGTACTGTACTGAGGGCCTGGAGAGAGCCATAAAGGGCTTCTCAAGGAACCCTGGGAGGGAGCCACCGGCTTCCATGTGACGTGGGGAAGGAGATGGGGGAGCACAAGAGGTCGTGGGAAACAGGAAGCCAGGGGAGGGGGAGACCTGGACGCCCAGAGCCCCAGCTCTTGTCCAGATCATGCCTACCCAGCCCCGCCATGCTTGTGGGATCCTGGCTGCTACGTAACGAGAAACGAAGCCCAAGAGTGGAAGCGCAGCAAATGGGTTCTAGCTCCTTTGTGAATAAACGTGATTGGGGCTCCTGGGCCAGAGTCATACAGCACAGCAGGGAGGGCGTTTGCCTTGCACGCAGCCCACGCGGGTTCGAGCCCCCGAGCACCATCAGGAGGAATTCCTGAGTGCAGAGCCTGGAATAACCCCTGAGCATCACCGGGAGTGACACTAAGGTAACTGAGTGGGAGGTAACATATGCACATAGAGTGGAATAGCAACAACAAAACAAAGCAGGAAGTCGTCTTTCTGGTCAGACTCCGCAACTCCTAATAAACGGCAATTCATCGGAACCCAGGAGTTTTAACCTATATCTAGTTTCAGTCCTACAGTATCCAAGCACCAGTCCCTTCACCAGTGTCCACTTTCTCTACCAGTGTCTCCAGTTTCCCTCCCGTCGCCCCAGACTGCTTCTCTGGTAAACACATTTTCCTCTTTCTTCCCCCACCCCCGTGGTTTGCAATACTGTTACCGGAAGAGATCCCGCACGGCAAGCCTGGCAAGCTGCTCGTGTTGTATTTGATATGCCAGATACCAGTAACAATTATAGACCTCATTCCCATGACCTGATGGAATGGTTTGAGGCTCTTTATGTTCCTGGAGCAAGTGGATGCCCTTGGGTTCTACTAGCATGAGACAGGACATATGGAGATGTTACTGGTGCCCGCTCGAGCAAACAGATGATGAACGGGAAGATAGTGATGGTGATCTAGAGTACCCTATCAGAACCTGGTTCACAACAGCTTTGTTCTAAAAGTTACTAAACATTACCAAAAAGGCAACAGAAAAATTCCCAGTTATCACAAACACCAGGCAGAAGCGAGCTGCCACGCCTTCTAAGAGCCCGAAAAGACGCGGTGAGGCAGAGGAGGAGCGTGATCCACTTACAGTTTTCCTGTCCTTCGAGGCTTGGACCTAGGAAAGACAAAAGAAAGATGTTGCTCCCAGTCACCTGGACTCCCCTGAAGTTTAACCGGCGCAGGAAGAGAATAAGAACTCACAGAGCAGAAACGCCAGCACGACCCCGAGCCACATCTCGCCTCCTTGCACGCAGCCTCGCTTCATCCTGACGCTGAAGACAGGGGCAGTTAGTTCTGCCTTTGGGCCATGCCTGAGGCTGGCAGAAGCCGCGTCCCACAAGCCAAGGCTGAAAACCGCCCTGTGAAAAGCAGAGAAATCACTCCGGTCACTTCTCCAGGACTGCAGAGAGACTGGCTGGGCAGCTGGTCAGGTAATGGCGGCCATTTCTGGAAATCAGGAACAATGAGGCCTGGGCTGGCCTGATATCTCCTCAGGAAATGACTGGCCTTCCTGAGGGGCCACTGAATACAGTCGCTTTGTTTAGCTTTATTTTTTTTCCTTTTTTTTTTATAGGGGGGGAAAATGGTACAGTGGTACTTGCCTCAGCATTCCTGACCCTCCCGCCTCACGTAGGTTTGGGGGGTCTGTCTCATGGGGGTGGGGGATTTCTCCTTCTCTTTACCCTCCGCCCGAAGGGCTTCTCCCCTCTGACGCTCAAACAAGCTCACTCTACTTTTCCGGAGCTGCCCCTGAACTGTCCCTCTCCCCACAACCAGGGGTTTCTTTCCAGGACTGACTCTGGTCTCTCCTGGTACGACCATGATGCGGCAGAACAGATTCATCCGCCAAATCTCAGGGAGAAGGACTCCTGGGCCAAGCTGAGCTTGGAACTCAGGGAGCAAAGGTCCGCTGGGCCTTTCATGGTTGGCTTCTGTCATATTGCTCTACCACCCTCTGGGAACCCCTCGACATCTTGACGACATGGGACCACATGGGGTTTTCTGTGAGGCATTTCTTCATTCTCCTGTTTGAGAGCTTGGCACGGCTCGCTGCTGCCCTTCAGAGAAGTCAGTCATCAATCTCCACGTCCAGACCCTGGTGGCCTCGTCTCTCACCACTTCCTTTCTGAGCCGTCCTATCTGGCTGCTCAGATTCATGGTTTCCAGAACACTCCATGCGTCCGACTCTGCGTGGTGTTCCCTGACTTGCCTCCACCCCCCACTCGCCTATTTGCCACATGCAGCAGAGACATCTGCTCCTCCACAATCTTCCCATCTTCCCGCACTGACTTGTCCTTCCTCCCTCACCCCCTTGTTGTTGATAATCTGACATTTCCATAGTGGGCCCCCTCCCATGTGGACTTCTGGCTCCAAAATGGAAATGATGGAGACTGGTGGGTGGTCAAAAAACATGAGTAGAATGAATGAATGGATGGATGGATGGATGGATGGATGAATGAATGGATCGATGGATGAATGAATGAATGAATGAATGAGTGAATGGATGGATGGATGGACGGACGGACAGACAAACGAAGGAACGAATGAACGAACAAAGGAATGAATGAATGAACAAATGAACGAACGAACAAACAAATGAATGAATGAATGGATGGATGGATGGATGGATGGATGAATGAATGAATGAATGGGTGAATGGATGAATGGATGGATGGGTGGGTGGATGGATGGATGGACGGATGGACGAACGAAGGAACGAAGGAACGAACGAATGAATAAACGAATGAATGAACGAATGAATGAATGAACGAATGAACGAACGAACGAATGAATGAATGAATGAATGAATGAATGAATGAAGGCAAGTCCATAGTATTGGCTGGGTGGTCACTACTTCAGAGTTAAGGTGCTCTATTGTTTCTGAAACAGAAAACAAGGTTTGCCCCCTGCAATGCCTTGGAGGACTCAGGTGGTGCCGGGGATAGAACAGGGCTGAGTGCGCGCAAGGCAAGTGCCTAACCCTGTACTATCTTTCCAGTCCCGACTTTATATTATTTAATGGACTACCTCCTTCCTATCTCCTACCAAGATCAAAGGTTTTTCTTCCTGTGCTTTCATATTTGATCTATTATCTATTCTGTTAACTTTGAAATTTGAGACCAAGTATGGATCAAAGTTCTTTCTTCTTTTTGCATACGGGTGTTGGGTTGTTCCGACACCACTGGCTGAAAAGATTACCTGCTCCCAGTGAATTCCCTCGGCACCTGTTGGCGGCAAACAAGAAACCCGTTTTCTCACCAGCAAAATGAGGCCCATTCAGGAGCAGGAACAGAAATGCAATTCGGAAGTCGAGGGTCTCCGCACAGTCACTCTTCCCAGAAGAGAGAGAGAGCTCTTTTATGAAGTTGAGAGGGGCCATTATAGACAAGCATTCTTTGGAAGAAACTGGAAATTCCAAGTGTAGTGAGTGGCGTTGCATTGGCTGGTCTGTGGCGTTCCTCTCACTGGCTGAGCTGTTAGTGCCAGGGAAGAGCCTCCTCCTTCCTCCCACCGGGCACCAAAGCTCATGTGCTTCCTGTCTGCAATGTGAGGTTGGGTCTTCCTTCCGTTTTGCCTACTTTGCATATGGGTGCAACAACCCAACACCCATATACAAAGGTTGGTTCCCTTCTTTCCGTTTCTGTAAAAGTACTTGCCTGGGATCTCTTTTGGCTTCCTGATCACTTTTATCTATCCATTTTCATTTGGGGGCTACACCCACAGTGCTCAGAGCTTACTCCTGGCTCGGTGCTCAGGGATCACCCGGTAGTACCTGGGGTTCCTAGTGGATTCTGGGGATCAAGCTTCGGTCGGCCATGGAAAGGCAAATGGCCACTCTGCTGTACTCTCTAACTGACACCCCCCAGTCGCTTTTGAATGAGAGTTCTGTTATTATCATACACTTCTGCTGGAAAGCTGCTGTCCCTGTAAGTGTGGATCGATTTCTGCACTCCCGACTCCACTTCATTGATTCATTAAGCCACCTTCAGAGAGGACCAAAGACCACAGTACTTTGATTTCTAGAGTTTTGTAATATATTTTGAAATCAGAGCCAGGCAGTTTTCCAATGTTGTCCTTTTGATGAGTGATCATTGCTGTTCACTCTTTGCATTTAATATGAAATTTAAGATCGACTTTTCTAATTCTACCTGGATGAAATTCTGACCCGTGAACATGCCAACTCTCCACTTGAGTCTTTTCTAAGCTTCCTCAGCGATGTCGTATGTTTATAGTGCATTCTTCATAACACATTTTGTGTCCTTCAGAGTTTTTTTTTCTTGTTTGTTTTTTAACTTTAGTTTGTTGTTGTCAGGGATTGAACCTAGGACTTGTGCGTGTGAGGCAAGTGCTCTGTTGCTGAGCTACAATCTCTGACCCTGTGTGCCTTAGAGCTGTTTTTTAATCATGTGAATGCATTCCCTGTTTTAAAATAAATGAAGGAGGCGAGTTTCACAAGAAAAGCTGTGTCTCAAGGTGAGGAAAATCATTTGTTGCTCCACCTGGTTGTTCTGTCCCTTCCCCAGCCCAGAGAGTGACCAATGGGGCCAAAACAGAGTCCCCTGATGCAGGGTCAGTGGGGCTGGTCCTTCACTGCGTTTTGTGGGTCCTCGTGAGACAGTCTCTTCCGTGGTTCAGGTAGTCTGTCTCCCTCTCTCTTTACATGGGAACCTTTCCCTGTAGTACTGATAGTGATATCATCCTCTTTGCTCTCAAAGCCTCTAACAACTGGTGGGTCTATTCTCCTTCATTTACTTATTGGCTTTGTTTGGTTATTCATTTTGGTGTCCACAACTGAACCTGGACTCCTGGTATGAAGCAAGTTACTTTGAGTCAAATCCCCAGCCCTCCTTTTATTTTTTTCAATTGCAAAGTTGATCCTGCTCATGAGTATAGGCATGTTGGGCCTCTAATGTGATGGATTATACATATGTTGGACACTCTTTCTTGTCTCTCAAACCAAAAGAAATTGGACTCTGAATATCAAAAATCTCAACCTCCAGTGGATTGTCCAACCCACAAATGGTTCCAAACCTTATAGTTATCATTTTTCTATATATATAATTCAGATCAAGTTTAATTTTTTAATTAGTCACAGTACAAGAGTAGTGACAGTAACCCACACTAAAAATAGAACAACTATAGCAATATACTATAGTCAAAGTGACGTGAATATGTGCTTTCGTCTTGTAGACACTATTTTCAGATCTGATTGACTAGAGGATGCAGAACCCACAAAGAGTAGAACCTGGTAAAGAGGAAACTAATCGGGCCGGAATGATAGCACAGCAGGAAGGGAGCTTGTCTTGTAAGCCCCAACCCAGATTCGATCGCCTGTATCCCATATGGTCCCCTGAGCACCACCAGGGGCAGTTCCTGACTACACAGCCAGAAGTAACCCCCGAACATCACTGGGTGTGACCCAAAAAGAAAAAAAAATCAATCAATCAATTAATTAATTAATTAAATTTTTTTTCATAAAAATTTTTTTAAAGAGAGGAAACTAACCTACTTAATTTAGTTGTTTTACATGTGTGGGCTCGCCTGTCTGCACCCCTTCCTTCCCTATGTATTTAATAAACATTTTAATTAGGAGAGAAAGAGCGAGAGAGAGAGCAAGAGAGAGAGGAAAGAATACTATTTCAGAGGCCGAAGCAATAGTCCAGTGGGGAGGGCATTTGCCTTGCACACGGCAGACCTGGGTTTGATCCCCAGCATCCCATATGGTTCCCTGAGCACCGCCAGGAGTAATTCCTGAGTGTAGAGCCAGATACTCTGAGTATCGCTGGATGGGACCCAAAAAGAGAAGAAGAAAGAAGAAGAAGAAGAAGAAGAAGAAGAAGAAGAAGAAGAAGAAGAAGAAGGAGGAGGAGGAGGAGGAGGAGGAGGAGGAGGAGGAGGAGGAGGAGGAGGAGGAGGAGGAGGGAGGAGGAGAAGGAGGAGGAGGAGGAGAAGGAGGCGAAGGAGGTGAAGGAGGCGAAGGAGGAGAAGGAGAAGGAGAAGAAGAAGAAGAAGAAGAAGAAGAAGAAGAAGAAGAAGAAGAAGAAGAAGAAGAAGACGAAGACGACAAGAAGACGACGAAGACGAAGAAGAAGACGAAAGACCAAGACGAAGAGGACGAAGACGAAGAGCGAAGAGCGAAGACGAAGACGAAGACGAAGACGAAGAAGAAGAAGAAGAAGAAGAAGAAGAAGAAGAAGAAGAAGAAGAAGAAGAAGAAGAAGAAGAAGAAGAAGAAGAAGAAGAAGAAGAAGAAGAAGAAGAAGAAGAAGAAGAAAGAAGAAGAAGAAGACGACGGAAGAAGACGACAACTTCAGGGGCTGGAGAGACAGTACAGCAGGTGAGCACTTGCCTTGCGCTCAGCCAACCTAGGTTCAAGCCTTGGAACCCTCGAGAGTTCCCTGACCCCTGCCAAGAATGATCCCTGAGCACAGAGCCAAGAGTGATCCCTGAGCACTGTTGGTGTCACATACACACCCACATACACCCACACACACACACATACACACACACAAAAGGAACACTGTTTCCAACCCCTGGGAGGCTCATTAAAAATTGGACTTCTGGGCAGGAGCGATAGCCCAGCGAGTAGGACATTTGCCTTTGCTTGACGGCCGGCCCATGCCGGCCCGGGTTCGGTCCCCAACATCCCATATGGTCCCCTGAGCACCACCAGGAGTAATTCCTGAGTGCAGAGCCGGGAGAAACCCCTGAACATTGCCGGGTGTGACCCAAAAAAGAAAAAAAAATTGGACTTCCCTGCCCTGTTGGAAGGTCCTGCACTCCACCCCCTGTTAAGGCTTAAAAATAACTGTATTGGAGGGGGGACAGTGGCTCCCAGGGAGGAGTCCCAAAGCCCCAGGCTCAAGGGACCTCCTGTGGGTTCCACAGCCTTAATGTTACTTGGGAATTGGGGTAACCATGGCAGCAGATGCTGGGGCCTAACTGGGTCCCCAGAAGTGCTCACTGTCCGTTAGGGGCCCTGGGCTGTGTCCCGGGCAGATACTGTACCCTGACCTAACAGCGGAATAAGGAACAAGGCTAGAGGTTCCTGAAGAATGTTACTTTGTGTCCTCTTGCTTGCTCTTCACGAATTCAGCTTTATTTATTTATTGCTTTTTTGGGTCACACCAGTGATGCTCAGGGGTTACCCCGGCTCTGCACTCAGGAATTACTCCTGGCGGTGCTCAGGGGACAATATGGGATGCCAGGGATCGAACCCAGGTCAGCCGTGTGCAAGGCAAACCCCTATCCGCTGTGCTATCGCTCCGGCCCCTCAAATAAAATTTTAAACAGGATTGAAAATTGGATTTCCGTGTTGGCAAGGATGAAAACTTGGATGTCCCTAAGGGCACCACAAGCTGCCTCAGGCGTGAAGGACCACCCCAGAGTTTGGCTCCTCCTGGCTGACTTGTCGCAGGGAACTGAGGAGAACAGACCTTTACGCACTGTACTTCTGCCTTCAAATATGAGGAAAGTAACAAATGGAAGCACAGCGATTCAACTGCCTGTTGGAACAAACTTCAGGAAGTGTTTTTCTTCCTGAGAAACGGGAGGCAGGGCGGGAGAAGTGAGGCGTCTACGGGAGGTGCTCCTGAGCAGGAAAGACCCCCCCCCCCCCCGGTCAGGGGATCAGGCAGTTGCCCCCGGGAGAACATACATGCAGAAACATGCACTGGGATCAGGCAGTTGCCCTGGGAGAACATACATGCAGAAACGTGTACTGGGATCAGGCAGTTGCCCGGGAGAACATACATGCAGAAACGTGCACTGGGATCAGGCAGTTGCCCCGGGAGAACATACATGCAGAAACATGTACTGGGATCAGGCAGTTACCCCAGGGAGAACATACATGCAGAAACGTGCACTGGGATCAGGCAGTTGCCCTGGGAGAACATACATGCAGAAACATGCACTGGGATCAGGCAGTTGCCCCCGGGAGAACATACATGCAGAAACGTGCACTGGGATCAGGCAGTTACCTCGGGAGAACATACATGCAGAAATGTGTACTGGGATCAGGCAGTTGCCCCGGGAGAACATACATGCAGAAACGTGCACTGGGATCAGGCAGTTGCCCTGGGAGAACATACATGCAGAAACATGCACTGGGATCAGGCAGTTGCCCGGGAGAACATACATGCAGAAACGTGCACTGGGATCAGGTAGTTGCCCCGGGAGAACATACATGCAGAAAGCGTGCACTGGGATCAGGCAGTTGCCCCAGGGAGAACATACATGCAGAAACGTGCACTGGGATCAGGTAGTTGCCCCGGAGAACATACATGCAGAAACGTGCACTGGGATCAGGCAGTTGCCCCGGGGAGAACATACATGCAGAAACGTGCACTGGGATCAGGTAGTTACCCCGGAGAACATACATGCAGAAATGTGCACTGGGATCAGGCAGTTGCCCCGGGAGAACATACATGCAGAAACATGCACTGGGATCAGGCAGTAGCCCGGAGAACATACATGCAGAAACATGTACTGGGATCAGGCAGTTGCCCCGGGAGAACATACATGCAGAAACGTGCACTGGGATCAGGCAGTTGCCCCGGGAGAACATACATGCAGAAACATGCACTGGGATCAGGCAGTTGCCCCGGAGAACATACATGCAGAAACGTGCACTGGGATCAGGCAGTTGCCCCGGAGAACATACATGCAGAAACGTGCAGAAACGGCGGAACCTGAGCTTCCAGTCCAACTCTGCAGTCTTCTGGCCCTCAGCGTACTGAGGTTCACTTTCCTCTTCTCTAAAACAGCCATTGTATAAAATGGGCCCCCTTGACCCAACGCACAAGTTTGTCGTGAAGATCAAAGAAAGCAGCCCTTTCAAAACTCATTTAGCCAGGAACAGGAACATAATAACGCTAATAACAGCAATAGAAGTTATGATAATGGCAGGTCTGCCTGTACCAATAACGCTGTCACTCTGGTGACTCAGGCGCTCCAGGGCTGGGCTCAAGCTCATGTGCTGTCCTCATCGGTCCCAAACACGAACTGACCTCTCACGAAGGCGGGCATTGAGAGAGGAAAAACAGAGAAGCAGGTTGGCAGAACGTTATCAGGGAGTGGAGGCTCTGCCAGTAAAGTGGTTGTCCTCGTGATTTGTGGGCCTTTTGTTTGTTTTAAGGTGTGAGGTCACACCTAGTGATTCTCAGAGGCAGTTGGGTGTTCAGGGGTCACTCCCAGCAGTGTTCAGGGGACTGAATCCAGGCTTCCTGCATGCCAGACATGTGCGCAGCCCATGAGCTAGCTCCATGGCCCCTGGCGGTGGATACTTTTGCCTACACGGGCCCTTTTCTTCAACAACTGCATTGGCATAAATTAGAATATATTCACATTCTATGACTAAAGCATAGCTTTGATCTTTTTCCTTCATTATTATTATTATTTTTTTTTTTTCTTTTTGGGTCACACCCGGCAATGCTCGGGGTTACTCCTGGCTCTGCCTCAGGAATCACTCCTGGCGGTGCTCGGGGGGACCATTGGGATGCCGGGGGGTCGACCCGGGCCGGCTGGCGCCGCGTGCGGCAAACGCCTCCCCCTGGGCTTCGCCCCCTCCTTCATTATTATTATTCTCACTGAAACCAGTTTTTCATGGGCTCTTAAAACTGCTATGGATCCTGGTGCTTTATCTGTTGGGTTGAGGATGAAGAAGGTGGGCATTTCAGCAGACAAGGGGCCAGCTGCTCCCCTTGGACGACAGGCAAAGGGACCACCATGTTTCAGAACATTCCAGAAGTCCTAGAGTTTCCTGTTCTCTAACCCCCATCCTCCTCCCTGGACTAAAAATGCCAACAACAGAAAGAAAAGCAGAGAAACTGGACCTGAATAAAATTGAGAGCCGTGTGCAAAGAACAGCCCCAATAAATCGAAATCTCAGGTCTCGTGGGCTCCTGATACTACTGGATCGGAGACAGAAGTCTTGAGTAATAAAGATTTGCTGATCATTCTAAATGGGGAAAAATTGAAAGCCTTCCCCCCTGAGATCAGGGACAAGACAAGGTTGCCCACTCTCACCTCTTTTATTCAATATAGTACTGGAAATACTTGCCATAGCAATCAGAGAAGAAAAGGACATCAAGGGAATCCAGATAGGCAAGGAAGAAGTCAAGCTATCATTATTTGCAGATGACATGATATTATACCTAGAGAAGCCTAAACTCTCTACCAAAAAACTCCTAGAAACAATAGACACATATAGTAGAGTGGCAGGATACAAAATCAACACCCAAAAGTCAGTGGCTTTCCTATATACAAATAACAAAAGAGAAGAAAGGGATATTAAGGAAATAATTCCATTCACAATTGTGCCACAGAAAATCAAATACCTAGGAATCAACTTAACCAAGGGTGTAAAGGACTTGTACAAAGAAAACTACAAGACACTGCTCCAATAGATAAAAGAGGACACAAGGAAATAGAAACATATTCCCTGCTCATGGATGGGTAGAATCAACATTGTTGAAATGGTAATACTCCCTAGAGCTTTGTACAGATTCAGTGCAGTCCCTATAAGGATACACATGACATTCTTCAAAGAAATTGACCAAACACTCCTGAAATTTGTATGGAACAATAAACCCCCAAGGATAGCTAAAGATATCCTCGGGAAAAAAGAAGATGGGAGGCATCACCTTTCCCAACTTCAAACTGTACTACAAGGCAGTAGTAATTAAAACAGCATGGTATTGGAATAAAAACAGACCTGTGGACCTAAGGAATAGAATTGAGTATCCTGACACCCAACCTCAAACACATGATCATTTAATCTTTGATAAAGGTGCAAAGAGTCCAAAATGGAGTAAGGAAAGCCTCTTCAACAAGTGGTGTTGGGAAAACTGGGCAGCGACATGTAAAAAAATGAATTTGGACCTGTGTCTAACACCATGCACAAAAATCAGATCAAAATGGATTAAAGATCTCAAATCAGACTTGAATCCATAAAGTACATTGAAGAAAATATAGGAAAAACCCCTCCACAACATTGAAGCTAAAGGCATCTTCAAAGGTGAAACATCACTAACAAAGCAACTAGAAGAAAAGATAAACATATGGGACTACATGAAACTAAAAAGCTTCTGCACCTCAAAAGAAACAGTGACTAAGATACAAAGACAGTCCACAGAATGGGAAAGAATATTCACCCAATACCCATCTGATAAGGGGTTAATATCCAGGATATATCAGGCACTGGTAGAACTTTACAAGAAGAAAACAAACGACCCCATCAAAAAATGGGGAGAAGAAATGAACAGAAACTTCAACAAGGAAGAAATTCAAATGGCAAAAAAAAATGAAAAAATGCTCATCATCACTAATCATCAGAGAGATGCAAATCAAAACAACAATGAGATATCATTTCACACCACAGAGACTGGCACATATTCAAAAGAGCAACAACAACAAGTGCTGGCGTGGATGTGGGGAAAAGGGGGACACTCATCCATCGTTGGTGGGAATGCCGGCTGGTACAGCCTTTCTGGAAAACAAAATGGACATTCCTCCAAAGACTAGAAATTGAACTCCCATTCGACCCAGCCATACCACTCCTGGGAATCTACTCTGGGAAGCCAAAAATATGCAGCAGAAACACCATCCCTACTTTTATGTTCATAGCAGCATTATTCACAATAGCCAGAATCTGGAAACAACCAGAGTGCCCGAGAATTGATGACTAGATAAAGAAGCTTTGGTACATCTACAAATGGAATACTATGCAGTTGTTAGGAAAATAAAATCATAAAATTTGCCTAAATGGATGGACATGGAGAAGATTATGTTGAGTGAAATTAGCCAGAAGGAGAGAGACAGATATAGAATGACTGCATTTATTTGCATGACATAAATATATATGTACATATTATGATACCAATATCCAAGGTCAAGTGAAACATGTATCAGGAGGTCTTGTCAAAGGTGGAAATTATCACAAACGTGTGGGGAGTCAGAGGCTAGGTAAGACAGAAAATGGAACAGTGTGCTAACAATTGTCGAGGGTACTAATACCAACCTAGAACTGAGCATTAAATACAGGCAAAAAGATATACATGACAACCCTTTAATGTATGTTCTGTAAAATCCATAGTCTGGAAGGGAAGGAAAAGAGAAAGAGAGAGAAAGGGAAAGAAATAAAGAATCTGCCACGGAGGCGGGCTTGGGGAAGGGGAGGGAACCGGGGACGTTGGTGGTGGGAGATGGGCACTGGTGGAGGGATGGGTGCTGGAGCACTGTATGACCAAGACCCAAATATGAACTTTTTAATTGTGTATCTTTGTAATTGTATATCTCGCGGTGGTATAATAAAATACCTAAAAAAAAAAAAAAAGAATTTGCTGAGAGAACAAAAAGGGGGAAACACAGTTCAGATACAAATGGCCTCCATGTACTAGCATATGGTTTCTGCGTGGCGAATCATGGCTATTCTCAGCCATGTCAGACTGACCCTGGCCCTGGCCAGCAGAGCCTGGTGTTGAGCTAGGTTCCCAGGAGCAGATAGAAAGCCTAAGGATCTGGAATCAGCGGGTAGGATGGATGAGGTTAGGGGGACCAGCATCACCTGTAGGTGTCAGTTGGTGCTGGCAGGAAGTGGCCTTTAGTGGGCCTTTTGTTTTAAGGTGTGAGGTCACACCTAGTGTTTCTCAGAGGCAGTTGAGTGTTCAGGGGTCACTCCCAGCAGTGTTCAGGGGACTGAATCCAATCACCTCTGGGCCACCTTGGACAAGCTCAGGGTGAGGGAAACTGATTTAGCAAAAGAAACAGTCGCGTTGGATACTCATCAGAACAACACGCCATCCGGTAGTGTAGTTCTGCTCCACACATGGAGATCAACTTACGGTTCCTCAGAAATCCGCCTGTATTTGACTGACATCCGCTCCCTCAGTGGCCCTCGCAGGAAGCAGCCCCCTTTTCAGGGGTGTTTGGCCAAACCAGATTGCTGTGTAGAAACGCCCTGAGTCTTGGGGTGGGGGCAGGGCCTGAAGCCGTCACTCGCCAGGGTTTTTCTTTTCTTTTTTTTTTTTTTTTTGCTTTTTGGGTCACACCCAGCAATGCTCAGGGGTTTCTCCTGGCTCTGCACTCAGGAACTACTCCTGGCTGTGCTCGGGGGACCAAATGGGATACCGGGGATTGAACCCGGGCCAGCACTGGCGGGCCGCGTGCAAGGCAAACGCCTTACCTGCTGGGCTATCGCTCCGGCCCCTAGCCAGGGTTTTCTTTTCTTGTCAGGTGGTTGAGGGGACACACCTGTTAGCGACAGGACAGTAGGCCGGAGGAGTCCCTGAGGAACTGCAAGGACTCAGCCAGGGAACCCAAGATGTGACCTCCCTTGGGGCCAGGCCAGGGACGTTTACCTGACACAGGTGAGATCACTGGCTTCAGACCTGCCGGGAGCAGCTGCTCTTCCCGGAGGATACTGGGCGGCCTTGCCTCCCTGAGGCCGACTCCAGCTTCCTCATCCTCCCGCCCCTCTCTCCAGAGACGTGTCTTTTCCCATCTTCCTAACAACTGGCTCTACCCTTGGACTTCAGCCCCCTTGCCCCAGCACTTCCAGCTTTGAGTTATCCATAGAGAGTTTAGCAGATCTCCAGACTTGCCATCTGAATCCTTCATAAAATTATTCAGAGTCTGGGTAAGGCTCAGGGGTTGGGAGACGTGTGCAAGGACCCGCATTTGACGCCGCTTCTTCCTGGTCTCCTGAGCACCGTGAAACACTGCGGTGGGCTCCAGCACTGTAGAGGCGACACTATCTTTGTCTGGATAAAAGCCCAACCCGAGGGCCGGAGCGATAGCCCAGCGGTAGGGCATTTGCCTTGCACGCAGCCAGCCCATACTGGCCCGGTTCGATCCCCAGCATCCCATATGGTCCCCCGAGCACCACCAGGAGTAATTCCTGAGTGCAGAGCCAGGAGCAACCCCTGAGCATCGCCAGGCGTGACCCAAAAAAGAAAAAAAAAAACCCAACCCGAGACGTGACAGGAGGTTAAGGCCCTTGCTGCTTCCACCCCGCAGCTCCTGGCATAGTGCCCAGGAGTGATCCCTGAGCACAGAGGCAGGAATAAGCCCTGGGCACTCCCAGGTGTGGTCCAAACTTCCCCCCTCACTCCCCCCAATATCCAGAAGTACCAGAGAACCGAATACCCATTAGCTGAAGGATTCTCCCGAGACCGCCTTTACTGACCTCAGCGACAGAACAGACACTCGTCGGCCTTCCTCTTTTTCTGTCCTTTCAATCCAAAATGAAGCAAACATTGCCCAACGCAGAGGAAGCCTGACGAGCTTATCAGATGGTCAAGGCAAAAGGATCCAGAGGGAACAACCCTGGGGGGGGGGGTGGGGGGGTGTTCTGATTTATCTAAAGAGCAGCCAAGAGTTATAGACACAGAAAGTGACTAAAAGGACAGGCAGTTTCCAGCAGATTCCCAGGCTTTGATCCAGAAATTTGCTTTCTAGTTGGCAACGAGAAAATGCTAAATACATACTTTGTATGTATATATACACATATATGTATATATATATATATATATATATATATATAACACACACACACACATACATGATATATATATTTTCTAGATGTACTAAATGTACAATTCTAAACGTTCAGGTTCTCAGGTTGACACACTCAAACTGTGTCTCAACAAGTGATTGGAATTGTCCTGTGAGCCACCCAAAGTAGGCAGTTCTCAGAGATTCAGGCATCAACAGCGTGTATAGTCTTCCCGGAGAGCTTGTTTCATCCTGTGACTCAGACATTAGATTGACCCTTGTCTGAGAACCAGGACGCTCAGAGGGGTTAGCACCGCTCCATCCCGCAGTCTGTTCAAGTGGGGACAGTCCTTCGGGACAGGGACACGGGCAGCCTGAAGCTTCGGCCGGGCCCCAAGTCCCTTGCCTAAGCTCCTCTGGAACGAACACACTTTGGGCTTTCTGCAAATGCTCCCGTCTAGGGAGAATCTTCAGCTCAGCACAAGACAGAAGAGGGCAAAGTCCGAAAACGTTGGAATGATAGAATATGAAACACTTATTCCCCCGCCTGACTCTAGGGTGTCGTCCGTCAGCTCATCATATACAACTGTCTGTGCTTCCTGTTTCTTTACAGCTTCATTACCTTATTAAACAAAATGAAAACAAAAAGGCAAACAGCCCCCAAAAAATCAGCTGAGTTGGAGTATGGGTCTCTGGGCTCTGCGTGTGCAGACCAACAGGGGTTCCCGCGACTTAGAAGCAGGTGGGAGCCTGGAGCCACATTCCCAACCCTGCGAATATGAATTGCCGCTGGCTCCTCGCAGCCCTCAGGGGGTAGTTTGGATCAAGGAGAGCTGCTAGGCCTGCGGGCGACTCACGGCCTCCCCTCACTGTCTGGTCCTCTGAGCACTGCAGGGAGAGCCTCACCATCACACCCACAAAGGAAAAGCCAGTTGATCAAGAAAAGAGTTTATCAAAAATCCTCCACATCTACAGGCAAGGGATGTCGGAAGTGGAGGAAGAGAAGGGCGTCAGAGATAGTGGTGAAGGCACTTGTGTTATACTCAGCTGACCTTGATCCCCAGCACCCATATGATCCCTTGAGCCCACCATGAGTGATCTCTGAGCACAGAGCCGGGGTAAGGCCTGATCACTGCTGGGCATGCAACCCCCCTCAAAAAAAAGTAGAGGAAAAATACAGACTTTGAGTGAGGTGGGAGAGGGGCCGCCAGGGGAGCTCAGTGAGTTGTGTGCAGTGGCCATTCCCAGGCGCCTGGACCCCCCTGTGCAGTGGTCACCCCAGGCGCCCGACCCCTGTGTGCAGTGGTCACCCCCAGGCGCCCGGACCCGTGTGCAGTGGTCACCCCCAGGCGCCCAGACCCCCATGTGCAGTGGTCACCCCCAGGCGCCCGGACCCGTGTGCAGTGGTCACCCCCAGGCGCCCGGACCCCGTGTGCAGTGGTCACCCCCAGGACCCCCTGTGCAGTGGTCACCCCCAGGCACCCGGACCCCCTGTGCAGTGGTCACCCCCAGGCGCCCGGACCCCCTGTGCAGTGGTCACCCCCAGGCGCCCCGGACCCATGCGCCTTTGTCACTCCTAGGGTTTGATGATCTGGTGCTTCCTAGAGCAGGTGTGGCCCCGGCCTCCCTAAAGCACAAATTGAGAAGGACTCTCAATCTTCGTGGGTGAGTGAATCCCCGAGTGGAGAGTGGAGAGGAGCAGGAAGTCCCCGTGTCTGCGGGTCACACGAGACAGCAAATCCGGGGGCTCTGGGATAGTCTCCTCAAAGGCGTTTGTTCTATAGGACCAAGAGGAAATGGGGTTGCTGGGAGGGCTTCTGGCTACACCATCGCTCCCCACCTGCTCTTCCCGGTGGGACAGGGCTGCTAACTGGCCTCTGACAGCTTGACTCCAGCTTTTCACACGCTGCTGCTTTGAGCCCTGCGGGTCTGCCCCCAGGAAGAGGAGCAAGTCTGGGCCTAAATAGTTTAGATGTAAAGGAAACAGGAACGTTTTGTAAACAAGAAGCACTTT
>JAJIBD010013349.1:0-52069 GCA_021461705.1 Cryptotis parvus | reverse complement strand
TTGCATGTATTTAATGCTCATTTTTAGGTTGGTATTAGCACTTTTGACAATTATTATCACACTGTTCCCTTCTCTGTTTTCTGTTTTATAGCCTATGTTGTTACATTTCCATTTGGGCACACTATTGTAGGGTGTTAATTGGCAAATCCTTCCCTATGATAGCACAGACAGTACTAAGTGTACTGGGCAGTGTTATTGCATGCAGAGATGGTCAGGTTCTTGTCTTCAAGCAGTTAAAATTGAAAGCAAGGGACGGATGAGAAAATGGAGAAATTCAGCAGAAGACCTTATTTATTGTAAATAAAGATGGGGAAAGGAATGCAGATTACATGAAGGGTCTCCTAAAGCAGGATCTCACCACCATGTTTTTATTTTTTGAAATTTTTTATTATACCACCATGAGATATAGAGTTACAAAAGTGTTCATATTTGGGTTTCAGTCATACAGTGTTCTACCACCCATCCCTCCGCTAGTGCCCATTTCCCACCACCAATATCCCATGATTCCCCCTCCCCAGCCTGCATCTATGGCAGGAAATTTTTGTTTCTCTCTCTCTCTCTCTCTCTCTCTCTCTCTCCCCTCTTTCTCTCCCTTCTCTTACACATTGCCACCACCGTGATAATGAGAGGAGGAAAGGAAAGGAAAGGAATCAAAGGAAGAAGAAGAAAATGGGGAATTATGGGTGAACAGGCATCAGGGCTCAGTTATACTGCTCACATGGGTGTGGCCATATATCCAAAACACAGACTCAACAACACTGAAAACATGAGATCTAAATTGCAACCACTGGGACTTTGTTATGTGCCCATCAATTTGCTAGATGGGAGAACGAATGGGGAGATGGTAGAGAGGGATATGGGCACTCTGGTGGAGAGCACTTGACACTGGAAGTGGGATTGGTGTGGACAGACTTTATGCCTAAAACCCAACTATCAACTTTGTAAATTATAGTTCTTTAAATGAAAAAAGTTTATAAAAAAAATAGACTGAAGCCTTTCCCTTTTATAACTTTTTAACAAATGTGGGTGGGTAAGTATTTCTTTATTATGCTCTGGTATGCCTGAGGTTCATCATAATTCAGTGATATACCTGGGACAGAGAGGGGAGGAGGACACATATTTATTTTATGGACCCAGGCTCACATTGGGTCTGGAACTTTAACCCATTCAACTTCACTTGCATCACTTGTTTTCCCGTTGTTCATCGATATGCTCAAGCGGGCACCAGTAACATCTCCATATGTCCTGTCACATGCTAGTGTAGCCCAAGGGCATCTGCTCGCTCCAGGAACACGAAGAGCCTCAAACCATTCCTTCAGGTCATGGAAATGAGGTCTATAATTGTTACTGGTTTTGGACATATTAAATATGACATGGGTAGCTTGCCAGGCTCTGCCCTGCTCTGCCCTGCTACTAGGTGATCTACTCTCAGTAGTTGTCTCTCATCTCGTGCATTTACTGATGAATCACACAGCTGTGCAATGGGGAGAGATAGGCTTTTCTCGAGTGGAATTCTGATGAGCTGTGTAGTTCGGATGTTGAAAATGACTGCCCTCATGGTGTGTGGGTTTTTCTGGCTTCTTCGAGGCTCTATTGGGATGGCGAGCCAGGGCTAGAACCCGCCTTCCCTCACGGGCGCCTCATGATCAGCTGAGCACAGGGAGAGCCGGTAGCAGCTTGGCCTCATGTATCTGGGCCCCATTCAACAAATGATTCAAATATTGAGGTTGCACTGTACTCTAAAACTACATAAAAAAAAAACGAGGGGCTAGCCAAATGTAAAATAAGAGGCAGAGAGATGCAGAGACAGAGAAGAGAGAGAGAAAGAGAGGAAATGGGGTACTGCTATAAAGCAGCGGGGGTGGGGGGGGGGTGGGGTCTTGGTGGTGGAATGGGGCCTGGTGGAGGGATGGGTGCTGGTCTGTTTCAGAACCAATTATGATCACCTTTGTAAGTGTCGTGGATAAAAAAAAACTACATTCCAAAGTGTCAAGTTCTGCTGCATGAAAAACATAAGATTTTACTTACGTTTAAAACAAGATATGGTTCATAGACATGCATCAAAAGGAAGATAAAAGGGGCACAAAAGATATCACAGCAGGTAGGGCCTTGCACAAGGTCGACCTAGGTTTGATCCAGGCACTCCATATAGTCCCTTGAGCCCTGAAGGATAATTCCAGAGTGCAGAGCCGGGAGGTAACCCCTGAGGACAGCCAGACGTTCAGCCACATGAGAAACAAACAAAAGAGGAAGACAAGATACAGTCGCAGTCATTTATCATGCAGAAGTCAATTGACTCTATGTAGCTCAGGGACAGGGCACGCTTTTCCCAATATTTCTTAGCACAGCAGTTTGCTGGAGACCACACGGCCCAGCTCAGAACTGCTTCTAATTATTCGGGAGCCAACACCATACAGATGATGTTTTCTTAAACTTTTAACCACAAGGATGTTGCTGTCCTTAATTACACAATAATATAGAAGATTATAACAAATGGCTTTAATATATCAGAGCAAACTTGGTTCATACTGGCTCCAAGATTGTGGGTCAATAAAACCAAGGAGAGGAGGCTGAAAAATTATCTTCTGGTGAGCCTCACTTCTCCAGTTATCAGGCACCATCTGGGCCCCCCTATGTGACCTCCCAAACCAGGTGATCCCCTTTTTGTAAGGGCCATATCCCTAATTTCACCCACTTGGACCCACCAAGTGTACAGTGTAAATCCCTTGTGTTTCTTTCATTTCTATAGTTTGGATATATAAATGATATCTTTGTGTTTGGGTGTTTCAAAAGAATTAAAACTATAGAGGGAAGTAACATTATTATCAACATATTTTTCCATAAATGTGCTCTCTTTAAATAAATCATGATGCTAGAAAAAATACACCCAGTGAACTGGGATGATTCTTGTCTTCAGATGTGTCCCAAAACTAAAAAGGTATGTCCAGCATGGAGATATCTGCAGAAAAGAAATTTTGTGTTTTGTCTTTGATGTTTGTAAATCATTTCTTGGAACCAGAGCAATAGTACAGCAGGTAGGTCACCTACCTACACGTGGCAGACTCCAGATCAATACCCAGCACCCGATACAATCCCTGGAGCACTGTCAGGAGTGATTCCTGAGTGCATAACCAGGAGTCAGCGCTCCTGAGTGTAACCCAAAAAAAGAAAAAAAAGAATTTCTCAGATACTTTATAAACCTTTTTACATTATGGATCCCAATGTACATCAAAAAGTAAATGGATCCCATTTACTTTATGGATTCCATTGGACGTCAAAAGATCACTTGGCCACCCACCTACAAGATGGTCAGACTTCTTCATCAAAACCCTGAACAAACGGTTTGAGGCTCTTAGTATTCTTGGAGCAAGAAGATGCCATTGGGCTACACTGGCACATGATAGGGTCAAATGGAAACATTACTGGCACCCACTCGAGCAAATCGACGAATAACGGGCTGTCAAAAGATCAAATGATCAAGTGATTTATGCATTTAAGTCACTTCTCATGGTAGGATAACCAGAGTTAAGTCACTGAAATGAGAAGCTGTTATTAGTTAAGTTCTGATGTAGAACATAATTTACACCTGATTTGTTACCTGGATTTGAGGAGTCCAGATTGACTTCTAGGCTTAACCCTTACTCTGTAGAAGAGATATATTGAGAGTATAGTTTTTATGCTGAATAATCTATTTTAAGTTCCAGCTACTCTTTCTAGGAGTGTTTTTCTTGGCCATTCTCAGAGAAGCTCTGGATCCAACTCACCAGGGGCGTTCCTTAAAAACGCAAATCTCTGGACCCCACCAAAGTAATCAATCAGAAATTCTGGGAATGGGACTAAGAATCTGTCTTCTTGAAAACCAAAAACACCAAACCACAATGGAGTCTTCTAAGTTTAAGAGGAATTATCTAGGCTAAATCAATACTGACATAAATGAGCTGAGCTACTTGGTAGGAAAGTATTTAGTCCTAAACACAAAATAAACCCAAACAAGTTTATAGTTTCATTTGTCCTTCAGTTTCTTAGACATTCTATGTCCATAACCAAGAAGAGTTTAAAGATACATGGGCACTTGGGAAAGACAGTGCTGATTTGAGACTGGGGATAAGGGTTAAGACTAAAAGTTTCATGCATATGATAATGCAAGGCCAACCCAGTAAATGAGAAGCTAGTTTTGGACTCCTCGAATAATAGTCCTGTTTTTCTTAAACTTTTTCTAAGTCATTCAGGCCTATTTTAATGATCTAGTTTAAGAAATTGAGTAATAAAGGTACCCAGATCTTGGAATTACGGTCATAATCAAAACATCTTACAAGATTGAGGGGAAAATGTCTGACTAGGCAGGAGTGGGGGGTTGGGGGTGTTTTCCAAGCAATCTTCCATAGTGAGGTAAATAAAATATATACCTTCAAAACTGAATTTAAACAGAATCCTGACTGAATTCCCTCCCCCCCCATCACTGAATCCAGTACTCTTCCCACCCCACAAGGCAGGCATCCCACTGTTGAACTGCAATGGCTCCATCAGCAGTGATAAAGGATGGGTCACACCAGTGGCCTAGGACACTTGAGCTACAAGCTTGTAAGTAGTGGGAAGCATGGTGGATGGTACATTGAAGCCCTAGGTTTCCCAGACACTGAAACTCTGATTTTACAGCTATTGAACAGGGGAAACAAGTGACTGAGAACTGGAACTTCTGGGTCGGGGCCAGTGGTGGGCATTGTAGCTTCTGGCAGTCTGGCTGGGAGCCACTATTCCTGAGCTAAGCCCTGCACATTCCAGGCCAGGATCAAAGCAGGCTCATGACTAGTGGACACTTGTTGACTTAAATCAACAAACTCTGTCCTGCCCAGCCCTCTCCTTGCAGCTAGTCAGCAGGTCACACCTTCCAAAATGTCTTTTTAGCTAGCAGGATGCAAATACCTGCAGAGACACTCAGTTCCAGGGGCAAGTGTGGGGACAGAGGTGACAAGTGCCTGCTAAGTCCCTGGCGACACTGTTGCATGTCCACACATAGACCAGATGGGGACAGCCAGGTTCTGCCACCAAAGTCTTTATCTGTGCTCTAGCACTATATGACATTTATGATGTGAAGCCTAGCTCTGCCCTGCCCTCTATGCCATGGTGACCGCGATTCCTGGCCACAGTTCACAGTGGCCAGATTCTGATTTCATAGTCACTGACAGACACCAGGAATTCTGGATCAGAGGTCATGCCGGGTGGACAGGCTCAGGGATAGAGCACATGCTCTGTATGCAGAGGGTCTGAGTTCGATCCTTGGCCCTGCATCCTCCCCCAAGCATGGAGCTGAGATTAGCTCCTTGAGCACTGCTAGGGATGTGGCCCAAAGAGTTATAAAAAAATTTCCCTGGTGAGTTGAGAGTTGGGGTCTTTTTTTCTCTAGATGCTCCCATGCAGTACATTCTCTGACTTGGTAAATAAAATGAGTTTTCTTAACTCATTTATTAATTCAATAATTAGGGCTAGGTGTGTGGCTCAGTGGTAAAGTGCTCCCCTTGTACAAATGAGTCCCCACTTGGATCCCAAGCACTGAGGGGGTAAGAATAGAATCGGTGCAGAGAGTGCCCGAAGTCAGCACATCTAGTCTACTGTTTTATGACAGAATAAGGTTAGAAAATGAGAGTGCTGTGATGCTGCTGAAGACTTTTTTTTTCTAAATCTCCCCTCTTATAATGTGTTTACTTATTTTAGGTCTCTATTGCAGTATGCTGAAGGGTCAGCATTGTATGGAAGAACATAGTGCTAACCGGAAGATAGCACAGGAACAGGGGGGCTCCTACATGAGAGGCTGTCCACTTGGCCAAGTATTCCAAGAAACTGCTCCCTGGGTATCCTTGAACAGCATTTGGGATGTCGACTATGTAGATGTTGAAATGTGTCATTACACATCATGGTATTATAGGCATGTCACCAGCAGACGGAGTAGCTGATAAATTCTTGGTTCTTGTATTTGTTCAGCAAAGAATTGATCACAAGCTCAAGGTTTTTTTTTTTTTTGGTTATACCTGGTGGTGCTTCAGGGCTTACTCATGGTTCTGTGCTCAGGAGGTCTCAGGGGTGGGTTCAGGGTGTCAGGGATCATACTTGGGTTGGCTGCATGCAAGGTAAACACCCTATAATTTCTCTGGCCCCACATGTACAAGTTTTGCACCAACAACTCAGGTAAACTGATCTAAGTAAAGGGCACTTTAGAAAGAGAACAGGGGTATGTTGACCAGGGAACTGCAGCTGACCCCACTAGGCTTAGCTGCATTTTTCATGGTAACCTTAGAGTGGGTCAGTGGTCTTGTACCAGGTGGGATTTAGTATAGGATTAGAAATTTTGGGCTTATATAATTAGACAGCAACTGAGGCATGCAAATCCACGTAATAGACTGAAAAGGCTGCAAGTCTTCTCGCCTAATGAGCTGTTAATGTGCTGGTAAACTGAGGACAAGAAGGAGGCTTGTCTGCCCACGCTGGAGGTGCTCTTTGCTCTTCACAACTCTGTTCCTTGAGGCCCTAGAAGCATCTTGATCTCTTAGCCTTTGCTTTCTCAGGTTTCCATCCCACCTTTTGCCTCTAAAATTAACCCCTAATGGGTGGGTTGCTGGTGGGTACGTGGGGAGCACAGATGGGGGTGCCAGCCACCAGAGTGTGACACCATCACCCTCCTGCATGGCCACCATACTGTCACCAGCAAGGTGCCTGGGGGAGGTCAGGACTGACAAAGGCCCACAAGGGTCTCCTACAGTGTAGACACTACTAGCATCCTGATCACCCAGGCTGACTAAGCTTGTGGTCCAAATGTCAGAGATAGTGAAGTAAAGACATTTTGTTTATAAAAATATTAGGGGGAGAGAGAGAGGGGAGAAAGAGAGAGGGAGAAACATCTTACAAGGAGGCACACCCAAAGCAGTGGTTTGCTGCTGATTCTTAAAACAATATGGATATACATATTATGACACCAAATCCAATGTCAGGCGAAACGTGGATCAGGAGATCTTACCAAAAGTGGAAATTAACACAAAAATGTGGAAGTCAGAGGTTAGGTCAAGACAGAGAAAGGAACATGTGCAAATAAATGTCGAAAGGGCTAATACCAACCTAGAACTGAGCATTAAATACAGGCAAAAAATGCACATGATGGTCTCTAAGTGTATGTGTTGCAACCACAATATGTAAGAGAAGGAAGAGAGAGAGAGGGGGAGAGAGCAAAGAGATAAAGAACCTGCCATGGAGGCAGGCTATGGGAGGGGAGGGAATTGGGGACATTGGTGGTGGGAAATGGGCACTGGTGGAGGGCGGGTGCTGGAACACTATGTGACCAAAACCTCTAAACATGAACAACGTTGTAATTGTATATCTCATGGTGGTTTAATAAAATATTAATAAAAAACAATATGGAGAGTTACAGGAAACAGCTGAGTTCCAAACCAGGCAGGTAAGGGCAACCAGAGTGCATGCACATTTCACAGGTTCTCCAAAGATGGGGCTGGTAGGATTTTTTCCCAGGGAGCTCCGCCTGAGGATCTGTTGCTAGGGTGTTGTCAAGGTCTATTGAATCATTCTTTGATGACTCCTTGATGGACTCAACCTGGTTACAATTTATGCTTTACCTGAACATTATTTGATAATATCGCACCCCCCCCAGTCAATCACTTGCCTGTCTGCTTCCAAAGTGCAGACAAGAATGAATTCAGTGCAAGTCAAGTAATTTCTCCAGTGTATGAAAAGTCAAGAAGCAGCAAGGACCCTGGAATAATTCTAATGTTAACATAAAAATATGTGATATAGTGATTTATATGTGTGTATATATAATAATGCTAATAATGCTGTGAGACTCACAGACATGGGGCAGAGCTGCTACTGGCTCTCCCTGTGCCCAGACACTCACGAGGCGCCCGGGAGGGATGGCGTGTTCTAGCCCTGGCCCGCCACCCCATCAGAGCCTCGCAACAAGCCAGACGACCCCCTACTCCATGAGGGCCTCCATTTTCCACATCCAGACTTCCCCCCTCGTCAGAATTCCACCCAGCAGACCAGCCTATCACAGTCCGCCTCGTGCGGCCGATTTCAGCCAAGCAGTTCATCAATAAATGCTGGATTTAGAGATGACTACAAGAATATGCTACCCTCACGGCAGAGTCTGGCAAGCTACCCGTGTCGTATTTGTTATCCCAAATACCAGTAACAATTATAGACCTCATTCCCATGACCTGATGGAATGGTTTGAGGCTCTTTATGTTCCTGGAGCAAGCGGGTGCCCTTGGGCTCTACTTGAATGAGACAGGACATATGGAGATGTTACTGGTGCCAGGTCGAGCAAATCGATGATGAGCGGGAGACAGTGATACAGTGAATAATACTGTGATTCTTATGTATTCACTACTGATAAAGTAAAAGTGATCTAGGAAAATTTTAATGTATTCTTCACTTAAGAAAGAAAATCACAAGAATCCAGAAGAAGTTAGGTTGGGAGATGGGGAGGGACTCTTGTCCAAATGTAGGAATTCAATGGTGAGGCAAAACATGGGACATAAAATTTTTCTGTTATTTTGACATCTTCTTATAGCAATTATGAGGGGGGGAGAATTTGGGTACGTATTTTTTAAATTCTAACATAATTTTTGCAAAGTGCCACACATAACCTTTTTTTTGTGTGATCTGTCAATTCAGTGTCTAACATTCGAGGTACTAATTGGCCTGAATTGCAAGTTGCATTTGAAGGACTGATTTCTAGAGCCTAGTTTTTATGAAAAAGAAAATTATCAGTTTCTTACTAAATTGCTTTTATGGATTATGATAAAGACAATTAAAAATAATTGGCAGTCACTATGAAGGGGACCATTTCATTGAGTATAGTGGAACTGGAGTGAAATGATTCTTTAAAAACATTATTAGTAGGAACCTAAACTGATGAATAATTTCTATGATTAATTTGAGACACAAGTCTTCTCTTAGCTCAGATCACCTTTTATGAAAATATTTATCTTTTGTTAATAACAGGCAAAGCGCTTGTTGAAATTTTAAAATGCCTGGCCTTAAACATGTGTATTAGCTCTTGGCTGTTTTTCTAAAAGTGTATATTGGTTATGGAACCAAACCTCTTGGTAAGCGTCACACAGCACAGTTGTTCTGGTGAGGACATGTTGTGGGTTTCACTGTATTTGTGGCTGTGTGCTCCTCCCAACACTGCCTCCTCAACCCTGCAATTCTACAAAAACTGCAAAATACACGCTGACAGCTAATGCTCTGAAAACACTTTATTACACAAATTACATTCGGATTCTGAAAATAGTGTTCTAACAGTGTAACCATCTAAAAATAAGACATCCCCCAACACACCAACAGAAAAAGGAAATTGAAAGAAAATTGAAATAGAGACTTTGTTTTCTTTCCCTCCTTGCAATATAATGTTAGTGATTTTAAAAAAATAGAAGAAGATTTAGCAGCTTTGTAGTCAGGTAGCACAAAGGTTCTCTTGACTGCCACAGGCTGAGAATGCTGACCAGGAAAGGCACCAAAGAAAGACATTGGCCACGGTCGTGCTACTGGGAAATGCTGTGTTCAAGCAGAGAATGGGCTTCTATTTACACCTACCCACAAGGCCGAGCAATGGCAGTGAGTGAGCCTCCACCCTTAAACTAGTATGTGATGGAAGAGGACTGTCTCTCTAGTCTATGTATGTGCCTACGAAGACGATGACACTGCGGTGACAATAGGAAACGTCTTAACTGGAAACTGAAGCCAACTGAAGCAAAAGGAAAGGGAAGCCGAGTGTGGACAGTCCCACACAGACTAGTAAAGTTTACAATTAAATACACAAAAACACGAAACGTGCTCGGGGAGAGGAATCTGGCAAGTGGGCTGGAGCAGATGTCACCCCCTAAATCAAAGCCCGCGGGCCATGCTCAGGAGGAGGGCAGCGGGGCCGAGTACTCCTCTTCCGATTCACTTCCGTCATCCTCGTCTTTTTTCTTGGTCGCTTCCCTCCGTGCTAAAGGCGGTCAAACCCTTTCCGACTGTAGCCTTTCCGACTGGCAAAGAAGTTGCCGAGATTTAAGCCTCCAGTTCCTTTTCCTGCAGAAAGCAAACAAGACAGAGGGCTGAAGTTAAGATTCGCAGAAACGTTGCTAGTTTTCTCGTAAAGTCCCCAGTGCACTTGCAAATGGGAACATGGGGGGGGGGTGGTGGGAAAAGGGGTAGATATTTGTTAGGAAGGAAGGAAGGAAGGAAGGAAGGAAGGAAGGAAGGAAGGAAGGAAGGAAGGAAGGAAGGAAGGGAGGAAGGAAGGAAGGAAGGAAGGAAGGAAGGAAGGAAGGAAAGGAAGGAAGGAAGGAAGGAAGGAAGGAAGGAAGGAAGGAAAGAAAGGAGGGAGGAAGGAAGGGAGGAGGGGGGGGGGAGGGGGGGGAGGAAGGGGGAGGGAGGAGGAGGGGGGGAGGAGGAAGGAGGAGAGGGGAGGAAGGAAGGAAGGAAGGAAGGAAGGAAGGAAGGAAGGAAGGAAAGAAAGGAGGGAAGGAAGGAAGGTAGGAAGGAAGGAAGGAAGGAAGGGAAGGAAAGGAAGGAAGGAAGGAAGGAAGGAAGGAAGGAAGGAAGGAAGGAAGGAAGGAAGGAAAGAAAGAAAGAAAGAAAGAAAGAAAAGAAGGTAGGAAGGAAGGAAGGAAGGAAGGAAGGAAGGAAGAAAGAAAGGAAGGAAGGAAGGAAGGAAAGGAAGGAAGGAAGGAAGGAAGGAAGGAAGAAAGAAAGAAAGAAAGAAAGAAAGAAAGAAAGAAAAGTTTGTGACTGCAGAATCAGAAAGATGAATCGCAGTCACATTCCACTGAATAAATAACACAGGCTATCTCTGCAGAGCGATTTCAGATGCCTTTTCACCTCCTGCTTCTTCCAGGCTCTCTGGAATTGGGATCTCTTGCAGCAACTCTTCATTTCAGTGAGTATGAAAAGGTCATCGTCACTATGACAAGCATTGACATGCTGACAGCGACAGCGAATGTACTGCAGACAAATGAAGCCAGATAAAAGGCAGGCGAGGAGAAAAGATAATAGAGAATGGCAGTGCGGGGTTGGGGAATGGAACTGGAAACTGCTGCCAGAGTCACGAACTGGGGCTTGAGCTGGTGGGAATTTGCATTTAGCTCTGGGGAGACTGAGCTGCACACACAAGCATTTGCTGGCTAGAGAGAAAAGGCCCTCTTTAGTTTTAAAATAATAGCCAAACACTGTTGACTTTGGACCAAATGGTGAAGGGCTGGAAAAGGTGACAGGCATACCTCTGAGTCTCCCCAGCACTCTTCCTGAATTCGCCTCCAGTTTGTGTCCAGAATCTGTGAGAAAACACAAGGGCAAATTTCAAATATGAGTACCCATGACCCTTCGGGATTCATGGACTTATTTTAACACAAAAGTTATGAATTTATAAACGACCAACAGGGTCTGACTCCTGTCTGAATGGAATTCTACAGAATAAAGGTAATGCATACTATTGTTACAAAGATAAAGGCAAGCGCTGGGCCTGTGTCTCTTCCAGACTGCATAACCTTGAAACATGACTTCCTGGGCCTCAGATATCTCTTTCCTGAGAAGAGGGATCAGCAACAAAACTTTCCTATCAGAAAGGACAACTGAGGTGTTTAGGACACTTCCTACCACACAAAAAATACCCAGCAAGTGCTATTTTAAATAATAATGACATATTTGGGATATTTGGTTATCACAATTTAGTCATATTTGTCTGAAGTTTTGATCTTTCTATTAAGACCCGCATGCTGCAGTCTTGAGGTTTTCAGTCAGCAGAAGACCCAAGTCTCTCTATGGTGCAGCCAATCCATGAAGGATCCATCAACTTCCCCTAGCTGTGGCCTTCTCTATACTCTTAGGCCACCCTCCTGCTCTCCCGTACGGGCCAGGTCAGGAAAGTGAGGTATGGGGTTCTCCTGGCTCTCAGAGATGTGGCAGCATCCACTCCACTAAGGGCAGTGTTGGCATCATGCAGTCAGCAGGCAGGTGACAGAGACAAGGCACAGAGTGGGTGAGGAGAGGACAAAGCAAGGCTGAAGAAGGATATTTCAAGATGGTTAAAAAGGCAATGAATTAGACTACTCTATGTTCTAGAAGGATGTGGGTGAGCCCTTCGTGTGCTTTGTATGTCCAGAGCCTTGTGGTATTTGCTGTGCTGCTGACATGCAGAGAGAGAGAGAGAGAGAGAGAGAGAGAGAGAGAGAGAGATGAGTAACTGAAAGGTCCTTTTTGCAAGTGCTCCTAAAATTCCTCACAGATTCAATCTCTATCACAAAACAATGTTGGAAAAAAAGGGAGGGGGAGGTTGATGTACTCTGAGTCACAAAGGAAAGCAATTTCTTCCAATAAAACATGATAGACGGAGCTCAGGTAGTCTTAGGTCTGCCTGATCAGGGCCTCCCCTCACCCTGATACTCCCACTGTTCTCAGAGTGCCGTGTCTCCTGTGCTTTGGAGCAAACAAGAAACCAAACCTTCCACATGGCTAATTGTCCATATTTCTGCTCCCCCAGAATCCATGTGTTCCCATAGTGCTCACTACCCGCTGCTCCTAATTTTATGTGCATTTATTTGTTGTGTCGCTGTTCGGTGAGCTCCATGCAGTCAGTTATTCTTGTGACAAGTTATTGGACCCCTAGTGCGAGGAAGAGTTATTGGTGCTGGAGTACGTGCAAAAAACAAGGCAACACACAGGAATCTTTCTCTTCTGAATTTTCCATCCACCCCTATGAAGATGAGGATTATGTTCATTTATCTTTTTCCATGCAACATTTCCTATACACCCAGAGGCTCAATAGAAGACCTTTGAGGTTAGCATTAACTCTACTTTTTTTGCAGGGTTTTCTATTGCCAGTAGAAAGAAAACAAAACTGTCCTTTCTAGTTGAGTCTCTTCAACCGAATCCTCTCATTTTTATTTCCATGTCCTTTTCTGAGTCAAGGCTTTGTCACAGGCACTGGCTCTCTGCCACAACTGTCTTGGTCTGAGATAACACCAGATGGCCTTGACTGATCAAATGCCGCCTCCTACCCTGGCCATAGATTCTATCCCAGACATAGCTGGAGACTGTGTCCCTCAGGATTTGGTACCCAGCTGAAGGGCTGCTCCTGGAAGACAGGGATTGAGGTGGGATTATTTATTTATTGTTTGTTCTGAAAATAACTCTGTTCCCAGGTCCTATACATTTGATGAAATACTGACTTTAAAATTGGACCATGCTTTGTTCAGTTAGGGAAGGTTGATGACATAAATTGTGGTTAAAATTACTAGATGGTTTGCTGTGGAAATAGTTGGTTTTCTGAGAAAGCTGAGTTTACAATAAAAATCCTATATGACTTCTAATGACTTTTGTTGCTTATTGCTTCATTGTTAGCAATTATTGCTTAAGACCCGGACTGCATTAATTGAGCACTTACTAGGACGCCGGGTGCCATGATACATGCCTTATGTCAATTACTTCAATTATGAACATTATTTTGTTGAATGTTCACACAATCCTGAAAGAGCTTTATCTCCACTGTATAGATGAGGAAACTGTGGCTGGGAGAGATTAAGTAACTTGCTCAAGATCATATTGCTAGGATTTAAAAGTCAGGACTGGGGAAAAAAGAAACTCCAAATAACTGATTCCTTAACACCTGAGATTAGTCCTTGCAGTGAAGATTGTCTCCTTCTAGACACTTTATAAACATGCATAAATAAATGAATAAATAAATAAAATAAGTACATGATACAGACTATTTATCTGCACAGTTTTGCATGGAGATATAAATTGACTTAGATTAGTTGCTAAAAGACAGTATCAAAGGTTATATTCTAATCTAATGATCAAACTTTCTGAGGCTTCAGAAATACTTTCTACTGTTTTAACTATAAGACAATACCTGGAACAAAGACAACGATGTCTATAAAGGTAGAGAACACTTGCAAAAAAAAAAAAACCCAAAAAAACACTGAAAAAATCACAACCAAACTTTGAGTATCATCAGGCCCAACACTCTTTCAAAGGTACTTTTCAAGTTCACGGGGCTTATTTACTTGCCTCCATAGGCCCTTGATTTTTTCCACCGAATAAATATGGCAATGGCCAGCAGGACAACCAGTGGAATAACCAGCAGGGTTGTAATGAGAACAACGGGCACTCCCGAGGCCTGGCTCTTTGATCAGTTTCTGTTTCTCTTGCATCTTCTGCAATTCTGAGGAGGTGGGTTTGTTCTCCATTTTGGTTTCAACAACTGCCTCGGAGTCTTCGGGAAAGAAGAGTTCACAATATTCATCTGACTCAGAGATTCCCAACCCCTGCCACCCCCGCCTCCCGGTCCAGTCAACAATTTCTCATCAAAACCTTGCTCCTTGAGGCCAAGGCACATGAGGTTCTGTTTTAATATCTGAATCTATCTAACTGGTGTATGATGAGTGATTCACCGGTTAGTTGTTCACCTTTAGGTGGGTTTTCATGGATTCTACCCTTCAGATCCTCTTTAGTTGTAATTTCTCACACAATAGATTCTCCCACTGAATATTTTTTTTTAAAGTGAAAATGAATAGACAGTATGGTGTGGGGAGAGAGCATGCATGCCGGAGCCCAGTCAACTGGCTCAAATCCTCATGCTCCTGTGAAACTATGAGTGTCAACTTTGGGCAAGTTACTTAAATGATTAGGGCCTTAGTAACCTTGTCTGTACCTTGATAACTTCTCCAGGAAGCTGCTGAGTATAACTATTTATCACAAAGGTGCTGGGAAAGATAGGTCAAAGCAAGGTCCTTGCATGTAGCCAACTCTGGATTACTCTAGAGACTGTGGTTCGGTCCCCAATAAAAACTAGGAGTAGCCGGAGGCCCTTAAGAGCATCTCTGGGGTGGTCTAGGTAATCACGAGTACTGTAGAGACCCAGCATTGAACTGCTGGCCCAGTTGGCAGAGAATTGCGGGAGGGGCCTGTTGGCCGCTGGGCATTGCTTGGGAGCCCACTTCTCCAAAGAAGACACTTAGTATTTGTTCTCCCATATATTTTTTAAATGAATTTCATGATTAATAAGTAATATTTAGAACATAAGTAGAGCTACAAATACTGATTTTAGAATTATAAACTGGATAAAGGAACTGTTATCGTTAATAGATAAGTTGTCAAGTACCTTTCAACAGTTAACCAGCCAAGTGTAAGTGCATACAAGCACCCCATTTACTCGCTTTTGTGGTGAAAATAACTTCTATAAATATTTGATGATATTGGCATCTATGATTAGAGATGGGGTTACAGTCTTATTTGAGACAATGATGTGATTTGTAAGCACATTTAGAGGCTTTTCATGCCTGCAGCCTTGACAATGAAAGCGGAGCTCTGGGCCACTCTTACTCCTGTGATGTGTATATGCATATCTGTATAAAAACCCTCACAGGCAATGCAAACACTAGTCGCCAAGGGCTCACAACATTTCTGAGACTTCAATTTCTTGCTGTGCCTTTCTGCCTTAAGCTAGAAATGATACCGAGAGCTATATTAGATAGGCCTTAAGATATAGAGGCACCACATCTACTCCTGGAGATTTTGACAAAATGGCAGGGATAGTTGGCTTCACACAATCAAAGAAATCTTTGGCTAATTTTTGTTAAGTACTGATACAGCTAAGGAGGACACTGGATGCTTTTCCAAGTAATTATTCCTTAAATTACTTAAGATTCTATCCACCCAATTAAAGGTATACATAATTGAAAGCTCAACTTTTTTGCTTCGATGTTCTGAGCCAACTTCCATCAAGATCTTAATTATGTCTGCTGAGCACTTACGGTATGTTAGGTACTGTTCCCGTTTAGTCCTCACACCAAACCTATGAGTACTATCATTATCACCCTTTTACAGATGACCTCATTGTCTTCCTTGTACAATATTAAAAGGAGATGATTGTCTCTCTCTCTAGCTCTCTCTCTTTCTCTTCCTCTCCCACTGAATTTGCCTTTGCAACTTTAGTAGGACAGAAAAAAAGGGACTTGTTTGTCAGCCTATTAGGTTCAAATCTAACTTTTCTAAATATCCATTTCCAAGATTAATAGAACTGTGACATTTACTCTTCCTGATCATGAACTATTTTGACCTTTTCATACCTCTAGGGTTTTACATATGGGCTTTTAAAAAATTGAAGCTGGAAGATACAATGAAGAAATGGCATGATTTAAGAAAACAGGCCAAAAGACACAGTATAGAACTTACTGCCTTGAAGTACTTGTTCCTATTTGTAAAGGGACTGAATAAACCAGTTATTACCCAATACTTTCTACTTGTCATTTAGTGGATTTATATCCAAAACAATGGCTGTCTCAACTCATAGGTCTGATAAAAGAGAAAAGAAGAATTATGGATGAAATAGGAGACAGACGAAAAGACAGTTTAGCAGGCAGAGAAACTGTGCTGAGGTGATGACTTGCTAAGGCTGCATAGCATTTTAGAAATTCCTGACGTCCACAATGCCCTGGTGTTGTCATCTACTAAAACCATCTGAACACGGAGTTTCAGTTTTACAAGAGTTCAGTTTTTACAAGAAACACGGAGTTGAGTTTTACAAGAAACCCTACAGTATTGTAAGCCATGGTATCTAAAATAAAAAAGATTTAAAAAAAATCTGACATTCTAACTTTTGTTTGGAGCCAGCAGAAATACTTTACATTTTAAAAAAGATATTTTATGTTTAATTAAATTAATTAATTTATATTTTTGTATTTGGGCCACAACTAGAAGTATTCAGGATTTACTCCTAAGCTCTGTTCTCAGGTTTTAGAGTTGAGGATCGAGTTGGGCCAGCTGCATGCAAGGCAAGCACCCTGCCCACTGTACTAATGACCCCGCAAGTTCCACATTTTGAAGGAGCATCTAAAAATTAAGTTCTCCAGGCTAAAAAGATCATTACTTTGTCTGAAGACTTTAATGAGTGCAGAGCCTGGCAAGTTACCTGTGTTTTATTTTTTTATGCCAAAAACTGGTAACAATTATGGACCTCAGTTCCATGACCTGAAGAATGGTTTCGGCTCTTCCTGACCCCGAGCAAGCAGATGCCCTTGGGTTACACTTGCTTGTGACAGGATTTATGGAGATGTTACTAGTGCCCACTCGAGCAAATCGATGAACAATGGGAAGACAGTGATACAGTGATACAGTGAGTAAAAATGGAAAACAAAACAAAAGAGCTAAAGGTACCACCTCTGATCCTAAGAATTCCATTCAAACCAGAAGATAATCCAAATTCTCTTTCTTCCTAAATTTTTGAGGGATTATACCTAATTCTGCTCAGGGATTACTGCTGGCTCTTCTCCTGGTGGAGGACGATATGAGGTACTGGGGATTGAACTTGTGTTGGCTGCATGCAAAACAAGTGCCCTACCCAGTATACTATCTTTCCGGTCTGATATTCTTTCTATCTTAAATCCATTAAAAATCCCAGTAACCTGGAGCACCTAGGATGAAGGTGGAAGCTGTAACATTAGCCAAGACTCAGAATTGTGAAAGAGAGAGGGTACTTTGTATGCCGTTCTTAGAACACAGCAGGTCTAATTTGTGTTCCACGTAGCATTCTATAAAAATAAAAATCTATGAACAGCTCTTCCAACATCTCTACAGATATTTGAACATAAACATCATTTTAAAATTTCTGAAGTCTAACTAGTTTTTTCTTCTTCAATACATGTGTTTAGAAAGGGAGCTGAGTTCTGTTCCTATGTGAGGTCTTACATTGAGGGGGCTAGATTTCTATTTCTGGACAGCAGAGAGGCCAGAGACTGCTTTTGAGCAACCCAGGGGTGTTCACCTCTTTTGCCACAAGTAAGCCTTGACTGCAAGCTGCGGGAGGATTTAGATTGTGTTCCAGCATCAATGGCATTCCCCTTTCTTCTTAAAATATGATGTGTATCTTCTACAGTGTACTGCTCTCTGGGGACTTAAGATGAGACTGCTCTACATTAGAGAGTTTCTTAAAGGAAACTCCTTTTTGGGGCTGGAACAATCGAACAGTAGGGAGGGAGTTTGCCTTGCATGCGGCCAACCTGGATTCCATTCCTGGCATCCCATATGGTCCCCTGAGCACTTCCAGGAGTAATCCCTAGGTGCTGAGTCAGGACTGAGGACTGCTGCGTGTGACCCCGAAAGAAATAAAGAAACTCCTTTTTTACTTAATTCTATGGGTTTACTTAGCATCTTTTATTGTAGAGCAGAGTTGAGTTTCATGTTTTTTGTAGGATACTGTCATATTAGTGTCTATTTTGTTTTGTTTCTCTGGGACACACCCATCAATTCTCAGGGCTAGCTTTCTGGCCCTGCCCTCAGGAATCACTCCTGACAGTGCTTGGAGACCACATGGATGCTGGGTAATGAATCTGGGTCAGCCATGCACAAGGCAAGTGTCCTACTTACTGTACAATCCCTTAACCCAATGTTAGCTTCCTTGAAATGAAATTTTTCTTCTCTAAATTTCTTCTTCACCTTACTTCATATCTCCTCAACTCCCTGAGAGCCCAACATGGGTTCTGCATGTCTGTGATTCATGATAAGTCCTATGTTCATTGACAGCGGGCAGAGCATCAGCAATGGTTATTTGAAGTTGGAAATTTTTAATTTCGACGGAATATAGGCTCTTTTATATCCCTCTCTTTTGTCCAGGAAATGATATAGGTTGACTTCTATTCTGTTTGAAACAAGAAATAACCTTAAAAAAAATCTTCATAAGATGATACTGAAGAAGGAAGAGAACATGTGTTCTCTTTAGGTCCTAACTACTAACACCAGACTCTTGGCTCTATTCACTACAATGCATTACTTGAACATCAGGCTTCAGTTGGAAGGCTGGGAGATTTCTTGAGCAAATGAGCTGGTTGGTGAAATGGCCTATGGCAGGACACTATTCACATTTCTTCGGCCAGCATGAGGAGGTCAGGAGGTTGGGCAATACATTCCCCACTCGGGCCGGAGCAATAGCACAGCGGTAGGGCATTTGCCTTGCACGTGGCCAACCTGGGTTGAATCCCTGGCATCCCATCTTGTCCCCTGAGCACTGCCAGGAGTAATTCCTGAGTGCAGAGCCAGGAGTAATCCTGAGCACTGCTGGGTGTGACCCCCAAAAGCAAAATATAGGATATATATATATATACATATATATATATACACACATATATATATCTCCTATAGGCTCAATTTAAATATGAATAGTTTTATGTACCCAGTGATTCAGAATACACTAAAACCACCCCAAACTTGTAGTTCTTGGAAAAACTGATGTGTATGTCGTAGTGAAGCTTTGGCACTAAGCAAACTTTGACGTCAAAGTTGCCTCTAACACTTAGTATTTAATAATCACTATGATCCTCAGTTTCTTCATAGGTAAAATGGGGATAAAAAGCATTATCACATGGTTGATGTAAAGATCAAATACTAATTTTCACATGGCCCCATTATTTGTAGTCCATAAAGGGTAACTATTGTTACTGATAATGGCTTTTTCAATATCTTTATTCCAGGGCATGTAGAACTTACATATAATATTCTATATGTAACAGCATTAGAACACAGGTTCAAGAACTTTTCAGTGTATGTTTGTGGTATGAACACCACCATTATTCAGTTTTATCTCCTGGGGAGAGACTCTACAAATGCCAACCAATTGCTATTTATTTTATAGTATTATCTTACCCCTTTAACCTTGAGCCGGCTTATATTTTCTTATCTGCCTACATACAATCCCTAAACTCCTTCTTGGTTCTTGATTCTTTTCATCTCTTTCCACCTACTTTCATGAGAAAGGAAAACAAGGAAGCCTAAGGTTAAGTGAATATCTGTGAGAATCAATTGTAAAGCAACTAATAATGAGTGACTCAGCTACTTAAACATTAGGAGCACTTCTAGCGAATTCGGAACTAGATATGCCATGTTGAAATCCTGCAGATGTAGAAAATAAACATATCTAGTAAAAGGAAAAAATAATATGAACAGGATTCTACATAAACCCAGTCATTGTATACTAGTGGCAACTACCTATTTCTGAGAATATATACCAATGATATTTTTATTTGTATATATGTTTGCTTTTATCTGTTCCCTGTCTTTCTTGCTCTCTCCCGCTCACCCTTCCTCATCTTCCTTTCCCTCTTTTCTCCCTCTCCCTCTAGACTGTAAGTCTCTTGAAGCCAGGAACTTTGATTTCTCTGGACTCTGCTTTGATGCCAGCAAACACTGAGGTCTCAGTGGCAGCTAATTCACTGTTCTAAATTAAAACCTGGTAAGAAAGGCTTTTCTTGATACACTAAGTGATAGTTTTCAGTTTGCTTACTTGAGATTAATGTACACATTAAAGGGACTGACTGATTTAGTTTCCTATTTGAGGGTCTAATCCCCTGATTTTCGATTTATTACATTCTCAGTCTCCTATTACTACTTGAAATCAGTGATCAGGAATCATTATTACCACTCATATTGTTCAGAAATGCATTGGCCATACAGGGGTTTGAAGGCTCACTACATGACAGAGTGATATAAATTTACTATATTATCTTATGTTTCTGGTTTAATAATGCTTAAATGCAAGAAAGACCGATAATAGGATATATAAAAAGAGTTCTGGGTTTCAAGTTGAAGGAAGAATTCACCAACCTTTAATTTCTTGGACATCAATGCCTGCCTTTTTAACTGACCGATGCTCCATTTCTGCAAGATAACATAGCAAGGAGAGACAATAAGAATAATCAATTAATCAGGTATGAGGTTCACTAATCTTAGATCTCCTAGGGAGAGCTGATATCTGTTTCTCAGTTCTTCATTATTTAGAGTAAAAATTTCCTGTAGGGTTCATATGCTGTTACTCTTTATGGAATATCACATAGTTCTATTTTCACATGGTTTGACTGATCACTAGTTTCGCCATTTTGTTCAATTACTAGTCCTCCAGCTGACACAAGTGGGTTGGCTAGTAAAATGCTAAATGCAAATACAGGAGTCATTTCTTTAGCCCCTGATTGCAGTCGTACTAGTCTACATTCTTCTCTGTGGTTTTCCATCAGAGAGAGTTTCAATGCATGAAATCCACTGAGAAGTCTTTCTAAAAATCCTGACCCCCCACCCCCGTAAATCTCAAATGGGATCTTAACCACATACATTTTTAAAAGCTTCCGGTCATTTGAATATGGATTTTGTTTCCTTTTGTGGCCCCTTGTCCTATTGACTGACCCCCAAGACTCATGTTGAGGTCCCTCACTCACACTGTTTTAACCTGTGGCCCCCTTGGAATATCCTGGAGGCTTATAGAGGGTCACAGGGCTCACAGTTGAGAAAACTGGTTGCTACAAAGAACTTGAAACTGATCTTTTGTGAGTTCATGAGTCAAACTCCTGGGGCCAGAGTAATAGTTCAGTGGGTAAGGTGTTTGCTTTTTTATGAGCTTGACCTGGTTCAATCCCCAGCACCTAATCTAGTTGTCAAAGTCCTCCAGGAGTGACCCCCTGAGCACAGAGACAAGATTTAGCACAGCCAGCTCAGAGTCCAAAAAACCGAAACCAAAAAAACAAACTAAAACAAACAAATAAAAATCAAATTCCTCTCTGTAAAACAAAGATACTGGCTGGCTCTCAGGAGCCTTTTCCATCTTGAAAGCTATTTATTCACTCTTATTCTGAAAAGCCTGATGCAGTCACGCAGTTGGGAATTATCCAAGTCTCTCAGCTTTGCTGTCTGCCCGGAGCTCTGACTCCTCTCTGAGAGGTCAGGAGTGAGAGAACCTCATCACAAAGGGAACACGAAGCAGCAGCTGGGGAGGGACAGTTCCTGGTTCCTCTCTGAACGCAACTCTAACTGGGTCCCAGGACAAACACTTTAGCATGGGCAAAGGATTATTCCGTAGACATCAAATGCCCAGAATCACTTGGGCTCTGATTTTACTTTCCTTTGACATAACTTGTGTTCCTCCCCATCCCGATATAATTTGCACTTTCCTTTTTACGATTAGTTTTTCTCATCTATGTCAGGTCTACATCAAGTTCACATTCAATATTCTTTAACATAAAATGGCCTCTTGCTGCTTCTACCACTATAAATTTAACACCATCAATTTCTTTCTCAGCTTCTACTTCCATTGTTTGGGTCCTGCCGAATTTTATTATGGTTGTTTTATTAGCAGTATAGATAAAACATGAAATTCATGATTTAGCCATTTGTTGTCATACAATTCAGCAGCATCAGCATATTGCATTGCTGTACAACCTCCAGTACGCTCTTTTAAAGATGAACCTTTGTTTTCACAATATTACTGATCACAGACTCCATGATCTATATTACATCCCCAAATTTTCTTATTTTACAAGTAAAATTTTCACTTCTTGATTGCTCTTTAATCCATTTTGCCATCTCCCACCAGCTCCTCCTCTGGCAACTGTAAATTTATCTCTGTATTTGTAAGTTTGTTTTATTGCTAATTTTGTTTTTATGTTTTAGATATGACTGAAATCACACCCTATTTGTTTTTTCTCTGCTTGACTTGTTTCATCAAGCGTAATGCCCTCTAGGTCCATGCATAATGTAACAAATGTCAAGGCTTCATTTCTCCTTATGGCTAAGCAGTCTTCCTGTGTGTATGTGTGTGTGTGTGTGTGTGTGTGTGTACATATCTTCTCTATTCATCAGTGCCAAATCCTGTCATATTTGAAAGCATTTTGGACATTGATGTTTATGGTCTACTAAGTATTTGGTGCTCTTCATCTAGAAAAACAAATGCTTTTATTATGGTAGCAGAGGTGAGGATTTTTTTTTTGAGTCAGAAATAATTTTCGTTTTGCAATTGAAAAATCCCAAGCTACTTGGCTTGATCTCTTATGCGTGTGCGTGCACACACACACACACACACACACACACACAACACCTTTCTATATCAAGAAAATATTTAATTCACATGAAAACTGCAGTTTAGTATTCTGAGCAAACTGAATCCTAAAAGGACAATGTCACATGCTTCCCGTTTGGGGTAATACGTATCTGAGAAAGCTGAAAAGCCACATGGGCTACGGTGACATTGCCCCCTCCCCGCTCATCAAGCCTGTTCCTCCCTCTGGAACTAAGTTGGAAGTAACACTGACTTTCAATGGAACAGACATTACTTCAGGCACCAAGAATTTCCTGCAGGATATCTGTGCAAACACAGACCTAACTGCCAGCCAGCAAAAGAAAACATGTTTCTTTTCACTTCTTAAAAATTAATTTCATCCTTAACATAAATAGCAAATAGGACTTGTAGCCACAGCCAAATCATTGGCTGTTGACTTTCCATTCTTACCCTTGCCTTGACTTTCCTTTCCTACCCAAAGAGGAAGGGAGTGCCCATTTTGTTCCTGTCTACACAAAGACAGACATGGAAATGGCCAAACAGGCAATAAAAACCCTACTTTCGGTTGAGGTGAACTTCCACACGGTGTTGGCGTGAGCATCGCCGACATACACGGTCCCATCTTCCGAGGCGACAATATCGTGAGGCATGTCAAAGTGCTGTGGGGATAAGAAGCCCGCGTGAGTGCGACTTGGACAGCAGGAGAGGCAGGACACGCAGAGGACAGAGAAGAGCAACCACACAGTCCTCACGAAAAAATAATCATTAAAACGTTTCTATTTCTTAATTAAGTCACCATGGTATTTTACACATTGTTCACAATAGTTTCAGGCATGCGACATTCCAAGTCCTATCTTGCCATCAGCTTGGATTGCCTTGCTGAGTGTCCCCAGGGTCCCTGCCGGCCCCAGCCTGCCTCATAGACGAGATATTTTCCAGCCTGGTTGCTGTAGTTGGGTCTCTTGCTTTCCCAGGCATACACCTTTCTATACCTAGAAAGTGCTGCTGCCTCCCTGTTTCAGACCTACTCATACACCTCACCCTACAGCCCTAATGCCCGGCCCCTGCCCCCTGCAGCCACCCCCCCACCCATCCTCAGTATCTTCCTTTCCTGCTCTTCCCATTTCTGTATCTATATATAACTCAGGGTAAACTAGGAATCACCCTTTGGTGTGTGTGTGTGTGTGTGGGGTGCACCCCTGGTGGTGCTCAGTGCTTCCTCCCTGGCTCTGTGCTCAGGGACCACCCCTGGCAGTGCTCAGGAGTGCATAAGGAGCTCCAGGGATCGAACTTGGGTTGCTGCATGTAAGGCAGGCACCTTGCCCGTGGTACTATTACTCTGGACTAGGTATCCCCCATTTGTTACGCTGCATGTCCTCGTCCTGTTATTCTATTTATCAAGTGAAATGATCCTGTATTTGTCCTTCTGACTTAAACATGATATCCCCCAGCTCCATCCAACTTGCAGCAAATTCCATATTCAAACCCAGACTGGGGAGTGCAGGCAGGCACTCCCCACCCTACATGAACATCTCTTTTTCCCCCCAACTACTTGCTTGCTTATTTTTGCAGTACTTGGGACAGAGCCGAATTCTCCTGCATGCAAGGCACATTTTGAGCCTTTTTTCTACTTTGCTTATCACTATCAAAATTTGCTTATTTGGGGGCTGAAGAGACAGTACATTGGGTAGGGCACTTGCCTTGCACACGGCTAACCTGGGTTTGATCCCTGAACCCTATATGGCCCCCAAGCCTGGTAGGAGTGACCCCTGAGTGCAGAGTCAGGAGTTAACACCTGAGCATTGCAGGTTGTGGGTCATAACCCCAAAACCAAAACTTGACTATTTCGATAGACAGGTCAAAAAGACAGTTACTCATGTTTATTATCCTGCTCACCAGCCTGTCAAATGCTATTTTAACAGATAGCACATATACCAATCGAAGGCTCCTGGCCATGATTCAAGTCAGTTCAAACTCCAAACACAGGTGAGGAGAGAGGCTACAACAGGCTGTTCTATTCTGAAGCCTAGGGTTGGCAATAACATCTGTCAGCAGAGCAAACACATGTAATGCCATCTCCAAGGCTTCCTGAGGGTGTACCATGTCTTTCCTTGTGACCAATTTCAAAGCCTCGCCATTAGTCTTCACAGGAGGATCAAGAAACACGTCTGTGATTTTCTGGGGATCACTGAGCTAATTCTTGGAAGGGCAGCCTTCTAATGCTGGGACTGGCCACTGAAGCCTGCAAAGTGCCATCTGGCTGGCTGTGGGTGATCCTTTCACTTTTGAGGCCAGCTGTCCGAACACACGGTTCTCGGAAACAAGAGCAGTGAGAATAAACCGGGAGTGTTATCCCTGCCATGGGCTTATCAGCTGGCATTGGCTACTTGGGTTTTGCAGAGTACAAAGGCTGCTAATCAGCACCCACTGTTCCCGCTCACTTTAGAAGAAGCCGAACACATGCTTTGGAGATACCCTCAGGCTTTGAACGTCAGCAGCAGTATGTCCCAACTGCAAAGAAAAGAGACGGTGTGCCAAGGCGGCTTGTTCCTTCACACCGTCAAATGGGCCGTGACCAATGAGCATGAGTAGGACCAGAGAGGCAGAAATCAAGACGTTGCCTTTTCTTGGAATCGCGCAAGCTTGTCGTGGAGCGCCCAGCCTTTATTTTTGGTTCAGCTAATGGGTGGTATCAGACTTGCACATTACAGGCAGTTTCTGTTCTAGCTTAAAATATGTTCATAGCAACTGCTTTGCAGAACATATGGCTGGAAAGTGCTTCGTGTTTCCTGGACAAATATTAAAATAGGTGGGAGGAAAAAGGAGTGGGGGTGTGTGAGGGACTTGGCTGTACAGAAATCAGTGTTTCTTTCTCAAGGCTACAGAGCAACAAACCTCTCTCTGTGGTTCTCAAAATGGTTCAGAGCAAAGGATTTGGCTGGAATACTTTGGTCCATCTGGAGAAACTCAGGGAGAAGCTTTCTTGGGGGATCCAGGGTCTCTGTTCCTACTGTAGTTAGAATCCCGGAGCTGTGACCTACTAAATGAACTAATCTGGACACAGTATTTCAATTGAAGCAGAAACCGTGTTGTTAATCTCAGGACTAAGCTTTAGGATGCAGAGTTTAACGGACTGAAAGATCTGTTGATCATGCCTTATTAGCGTTTCTTTTAAGGTGTTCCTCTTTGGCAAAATGTCAAATACAATAACCTCATTCTGGGATATCTCAGTGAAATTTCATCAGAAAAAGTCCAGCTCTCAAAAGCTTGTATTTTGTCATGAAATTAATATGGAATTTAGGTTCATTATCTCAGGACTATACCTGCTTAATGCAAAATGTTTAAACTTATTTATTATTCAATCCAATAATTCTGAGAAGTTTCCCCAATTTTATTTTATGGCAGAATTTCCCCTGAGTATCCTAGTGCACATCTTAGAGAATTAAAAGTTAAACTGAGTTTAGCTTCAGAAATTCAGAGAGCTGAGGTGCCATCTCTGGATACAATTTAACTTACATAAACCTTTCAGCTCAAATCTTACATTTTGTTTATTTATTAGTTGAATCACAGCGAGATACACAGTGCTCAGGAATTACTCCTGGCAGTGCTCGGGGTCCATATCGGTACTGGGGACTGAACCTGGGTTGGACCGGTGCAAGGCAACCACCTACACATTATTCTATCATGACAGCACCAATATTACAGCATTAATCACCCTCATAAAAGCTGGGGGAAAAAACAATGAATTTGGACTTACTGTTTTTCTGTTTCATTCTTTTTGGGAGGAAAGGGGGGAAATGAGTTATGTGAGCAAACTAGTAGAAGGGAAAAATAAAAAGCCAGTTGGAAATGGGTGTGTGAAAGCAGATAAGGACAGCAGTGTTTTTTGTTACTTCGGGGAGAATTTCATGGGCTAAAGCTGTGGCATTAGCTTACACAGCCTTTTGACACCATCCATTAGACAGAGCTGTCTTCTCCCAAGTCCTGCTGTCTTGGCTTCCCTGAAGCTCACACATTCATGCACACACATTTCTAGGGAATGTAAGAGAAGCAGGAGAACTGAAACAGCTGAGGGTTAGAGTACATAGGCACGGATGGAGACACAGATGATGACGTAAAAAACTTGACTTCTCCCTTGAAGGAAGAGACTCTTCTTAAACAGGAGCCATTAACAACATATTCCTCCCCTTAAGAAACTGCATCTGTACAATGATTGCCTAATTAAGTAGAAATTCAGGAGATTCATAAATTCATGTCAGATCACTGAGTTAACACAGAGCACATTTTTATGTTTTTGTGTAATATCAAGTCTTGTTTATTGAAAGGACAAGCAAATTTCACTTGGGAGACGTACCTCTTTTCCAGTTTGCTATTTGACTCTCACGTCTTGACTCATCTTTACCAGTGTCTGATGAATGTTGATGCTTAGATATGAAGCTTTACAAAAGTTTTAATTCAGAGCTGTTCAATTTTATGAGCATATGGCCCATTTAGTATTTTCTTTCTTGCTTAGCACTTGGTTTTGATTCTATTTATCTGTTTTTTTTCTATTTATTTCGTTATTTTTTGTTGGGAATTGAACCCAGAGAATGAAACATGGAAAGCAAGTGCTCTACCACTGAACTATAACCTTGGTCCTAGCTTTGGTTTGTAATTATATTTTTGAATTAAAAGTTAATATCCTGGTGGACACCGAACTTTATCATTAAATAAAGGCAAACACTGTATAATACAATATAGAGGCCTGAAGGAAGGTTAAGTATCTACCTCCTGTACCAGTAGAACTGAAGAAGTTCACTCACATGCCTAACAATGGCAATTAGATAATCAATAATAATCTGCAACAGAAAAGATCCTACAAGGGTTGTTTGCCTTGGACAAGGCCAACCCTGGTCCCTTTGTTTGTACCACAAACAGTCCCTTGAGAAGAGTCAGGAACAGAGCAGAGCCTTGAGCACTGCTGGGTGTGGCCACAGGAATGAAAAAAAAATAGCAATAACAACAAAAAATGAATCTGCAAGACATGTAAAGCCCTACAGTGAAAAACCAAACCAAACAAAAACAAACGAATCTAAAACACCATTCAGTCACCAATGTAAAGAATTTCTTAAGAACGGCTACGCATTGATCTTTGATTTCTGCTGCCTTTCAGATGAAATACTTCAGTGTAAAAGTCCTCTTTGTTGGAAACAAATGGAAGCTCCTCCACTCCCCCAAAGGAGAGTGTGGAAATATTTAGTTCAGATTTTTCAACTAAGATTCTTTACTTTTGTTTGTTTATTTTGTTTTGGGGCCACACCTAGCACTTCTCAGGGCTTACTGCTGGCTCTGCACTCGGAGTCAGACTGGTGGGCTTGGGGAAGCCTTAGGGATGCCAAGGACAGAACCTGGGTCAGCCGCATGCAAGGCAAGTGCTGTATCCTCTGTACCATTGCTCCGGCCATTTGAGGGAGAAACTGTGTCCTGTTTTGTTCACTATTATATCCTTAGTTACTAGCCCGACACAGAGCAGGGATTTGATATTTCTAGAATGAATTTCGATAAACTTGAGACTAGCAGTTATATTCTAACAGAAAATTTATTGGAGCATTTTGAAATTAAATAAAATCTAGATGCTCACTGTGATGGATTTAGAGTTGGAGTTAGACTTGAAACACGGAATCCCTAAATCTCTTGTTATGAACAGCTTATAAATCATGATAACAAAAAATTAAAAAAATATAATATTTTGTATCCTAAAGAATACTTTTAGAGTGTGGAGATAAACTTTATCCAGTGATGTGTGACTGCTGTACCTTAGTTCAAGAAATGGCAATGAGTCTTTACATGTTTTAAAAAATTAGGGACCGGAGCGATAGGCCAGCGGTAGGGTGTTTGCCTTGCACGTGGCCGGCCTGTGCAGGCCCGGGTTCGATCCCGGCATCCCATATGGTCCCCTGAGCACCGCCAAGAGTAATTCCTGAGTGCAGAGCCAGGAGTAACCCCCTGAGCATCGCCGGGTGTGACCAAAAAGCAAAAAAAAAAAAAAAAAAAAAGTAATGTATTTGCAAACATTTCTGCAGGCGGAATATTTTTTTTTGTTATTTTATTCTTTTTTTTCAAGTATTTTATTATACTACCGTGAGATATACAATTACAAAGATATACAATTAAAAAGTTCACATTTGGGTTTTGGTCATACAGTGTTCCAGCACCCATCCCTCCACCAGTGCCCATTTCCCACCACCAACGTCCCCGGTTCCCTCCCCCTCCCCCAGCCCACCTCCATGGCAGGTTCTTTATTTCTTTCCCTTTCTCTCTCTCTTTCCTTCCCTTCCAGACTATGGATTACAGAACATTAAAGAGTTGTCATGTGTATCTTTTGTGCAGGCTGAATTTTCTAAAGTTTATATACCACAATTATATTCTGGTGGTATATGTGTACATTCTATCATAACTGTCAATAACAATAGAGAAAAATAAATTGAGGGGACAGAGAACTATGTTTGTTTGGTGCATATCTGTCCGGAGTCACTATTTTTTTTGTCATTGTTCACATCCTACAGAGCTCAGGACATACTCCTGGTTCTGTGCTTAGAAATCACTCCTTGCAGGGCTCAGGGAACCATGTGGGGTGCTAGGTATCAAACCGCAGTCAGTCACATGCAAAGTAAATGCCTTGGCTCTGTATAATTTCTCCGACCCATAATCCGTGATAAGCAACCGATAATTAACAGCATTAATTTATTTGTGAAGCCAAAATCAGTTTTGGTTTCTTACCCTGTCTTAGTATTTAAATAAATTCCATGAAGTGCTATTTTCAAGTTGCACAGCTTAATGTAGTCAAAGTATAAAAAAGTGGTAAGATTTCTGTTGGATCTAAGAGAACTATATAAGTATAATTTAACATATTGTGGAGTCTTCTTTACTTGAGTGCAACTGGGAAGAATAAGCATATATATATATGTATATATCACTGATAATGAATTTGAACCTGCTATTATACATGCACAGTCTACTAAGAACCTTAGAAATGCACACAATATGGGACCAGAGCAATAATAGAGCTGGTACGGTGTCTGCCTGGTACACAGGCATAGTGGGTCCCCAGCAATGCCAGGGGTAATTCCTGAGTGCAGAGCCAGGAGTAGCCCCTGAGCATTGCCGGGTGTCATGCAAAAATGCCAAAGGGAAAAATAATGAAAAGAAAAAGAAATGCACACAATGATAATTTGCACCTAAATTAACTGGTCTAGGAATGGACAGGACTCTTATATTAAATTAAAGTTAGTAATTTTACTAATCTGCAATTAAACTTGCATCAGCCCAGCTAAGAAGATCAATAAATCGCCTTAAAGTTTAATAAAAAATTTATTCAAATACAAACCAAATTCTGAGATTCATGTTTTAGTTTGATGTTCAAGAAAATTGATACCTAGGCAAAAAGTATGGGAATACCTTGGCGTAGTGGCTTGAAGACGCCAATAATTTCCCCACTGGAAAAGTTCATCACAAATCCTTGCACAGGTTCATGGTCCCCAAAGTAAGGTTTCCCATTTACCGCAAAGAGCAAACCTATGAAAGCAAATCCAGTTACTCTTTCTTTAAAACACAGACAAGAATCGCTCCCAATACAACCAATAAATGTAAGCCAATCCAGTCCCTTGGCAGCAGAAGGAGAAAAATATACTTTTAGTATGTATCTTCTAATGAGTAGTAAGATCAAGGGAGGGCAGATGGGTTAGGGGATTAATCTTCTAATGGAAAAGTCTCAAACATCAAGGTCTTTTTAAATGTAGAAAGTAAGCTGAAATCAGGACTATATTAATATATAGACAGATATAGGAGTTGGTAGAGATGATATTTCAGAGAAGCTATTTCATAGGCATCCTAAAAAAGGTTTTGGGAGGAGTCATATTTCTGACTTAAAAAATTATTTTAGAATATCAGCTACTTAAATATTTGCATTATGCACACACATATATAGAATATCAGCTTTTGCTATAGGATAATCAAAAAGAAATATGCAAAGAAAGTAAAGTACAACCAAGGTGAAAAATCAATCCAATTTTTAAACAATATAAATTTGAAAATGTGAGATGCATATTTTAAATTATCCAGTACACATTTTCTGAATTACAAAAATTAAAATATGATCTTTATGTTAATTCCATGAATACACTCTATAGTAAAATATTTCTTGTACTGTTTACCAAAATAATAGAAACTGACATTTCAGTTAAGTAAATACAGGGCTGAATATTTTATTTTCAAAGAGTGAAAACAGATTAAAAATAATAAAGCACAAAACTATCGATGGAGACATCTTTAACTTCCGGTAAGGATTTCAAATGTATTTCTTTAGCATAGCAAACTATAATCAAACAAACAAACAAACAAATAAAAGTCAACAGAACACAAATGTGTAGTGTTGAACAGAAAGTCCCAATTAGAATGCAGCCTATCTTTGGTTTTAATTCTGGCTTTAATCAGATTTTCTTTCATCTCTCCTGATGACTTTCTTCTCATACTTATTTTGTTCACTATGAACTTTATCATTCTTTTTATTAAGTTACTGGTCTTACCAAATTCTTTAAGTATGAGATAAAGACCAATAAGAAAATTTCTTTGATATTGTATTAATGAGTTTTTTTATTATTTATTACTTATTTTTAGTAAGTCAAGATTCCTATTTCTTATCCAGTTACTCCAATTGCTTTACTTGTTTGGAAAGACAGTGGCCATAGTCAACTTTAAAAGTCTAAGAAAAATAAACATGCAGTACCGTCAATGATGATAAATACTACAGTACCATGGTCTAACTATAGTAATAAAATATATTGCAAAAATTATATATACATTTTAGAAATCTATTTTTAATTGTTCAATATTCATAACTTAAAAGCAAGTCATTTTATAATTTGAAGTAAGTGTATCTTATCTTATACATTTGCATTGCTCTGATTTTTTTTACATTTGTATTACTTATTTTCTTCATACCAAGGGAATATAAATATCAGTTTTATTGGTTATTCTTCCTGACATTTATAAATAAGCCCCTTATGTACATATTTACCTTTAAAAAAATTTACCATCCTTAAAAAAAAAAAGAAAGAGGAAACATTTTGAATACTGACTTTGTGAGATATTCACCATCTGTTGCTGTATGAAGAGTGATATTAATCACCATAATGAGAGCAGATGATCATAATACAGGAAAAATTCAAAATCAATGCTTGGGGACTTTTAACCCATTATGAACAATTGTTAAATTGTCTGATTTCATTATTTCTGTATGAATAAGTGGCACTTAATTAAAAATTATTTACAATTCACGAAGTCTTAAAAAATATTTTCAGATCTGACATATGAGACTTTTTAATCCTTTAACAAAAATGTAAAAACAGAAGAGCAGAGTAAGATGAAACAACAATACTTAAGAGTATGGCATACCAGAATACCCAGAATACAAAATTAAAGATCAAATACCTGGTATGTATGAAATTGCAAATACATTCCTTCCAAATGATGCATGCTTAATCTCACGCACAAATTCTTTGGTGTCAGTTTTAAAACACTGGATCCGTCCATTTTCCCTGTCTGCCACACACAAGAGGCCTAAATGGGGCGCAAGGGCCAAGCTGTGAGGGACGTAGAATTGGCCTGGTTCAGGATGGTTCCCTGAAGATGCTGCAGAGTAGAGAAAGCCAAGGGAAAGTCTGTGACATCATGCATGGGCCGAGTCTCAAGTTTTCTATTTTCCAAATGTGTGATCAAAAGCCATTACATATTTGGAACGGGGAAAACCGGGAAAGCAGCTTATTATGATCTCTCTGTTAAGGCTTTCGGGCCAATCATGGCACTGCTCAGGGCTCACTCCTGGTTCTTTGCTCATGCCTTACTCCTGGTGGGGCTTGGGGACCATATGTGATGTCTTACCCTCTGTACTATCTCGGGCCCTTTTTAAAATATACATTTATATGTAGTTCGGGGCTACACACAGTGATACTCAAAAGTTAATCCTGGCTCTGCACTTAGAAATTACTTCTGGCGGTGTTCAGGGGTCCGTATGAGATGCCAGGTATTGAACCCAGGTTGACCACATGCAAGACAAATGCCTTACCTGCTGTACTGCACACACACACACACACACACAGAGACACACACATATATGTATATGTATATACATATATATATTTAAATTTTAAGAACGTGATTTACACAGTTATTGACAGTTAATCCTGGCTCTGCACTCAGGAATTGCTCCTGGAGGTGCTTGGGGGACCATAGGGATGCCAGAGATCGAACCTGGGTTGGCTGCATGCAAGGCAAACGCCCTACCCGCTGGACTATCACGCCGGCCCCATTGGCAGTTAAGTTTTAGGCATATAACATTTCAACATCAATCACACCACTGGTGTCTATTTCCCTCTGGCAGTGTTTTGTTTCAATTTTTTGGCTTGTTCACAATATCTCTTTCACACAAAAACACTATCCTTATGTTTTTGGACAATATTTTCTGGTAGAAGCATTCTTCTTCCACTTACAAGGATGCATGTGCATGTGTGTTTGTGTGTAGTATGTCAGTGTGCGATTTTATAATGTGTACAAGCCAACTGAGTGCACATAGGGGCACTATTATTGCTGTAGAGGACAAAAATTTCCTGAGGAATCCAATCATGAACATCTTGGTTATTGTCTATCTCAAGGTGGTATAATAAAATTAAAAAAAGAGAAAAAAAGAAGTTAAAAATATCCTGAGGAATGTGTGATAAATGCTCAATGTCTCATTTCCTCCTGATATGGATTAAAACATTCAAGAGTCTTCTCAAGTACCTTCTCCCCATTGCGTGACGAACTTCCCAGTGGGTGAAAACTGCACAATGCGACTGTTGCAGTAACCATCCGGCTACATAGACAGCGCCGGTGTCTGGGTCCACGGCCACGTCGGTGGGTTGACAGAAGTGATTCTGGTCGTTTCCTGGCTGCATGCTCCTTCCCAGGATTATCAGAGGCTCTTCTTGACTGTTTGGGTCCAGCTTGAAGACCTTTTACAAAGGTTTGAGCAAAGGCTTTACCCACTGGGCATGGGGAATACGCACATACACCTACAGGACTACTAAGACATTTTCCAAGGGGATAACAGCAGATATTCCGAGGCTTGGCTAAGAAAAGGCATTTAACAATTGATCGAGGAGGTCATTGGGATTGGTTTATGTACTTGATACATGAGATCCCTGGAGATTAAGTAATTTACTTGTGGTGTACAAAGATGGGTAATCTAGATGTTCTATGCACTCACCCTCCTAATTTTCCCCCTAGTTAACAGTACAGTGTTCCTTGATAATGTGTGAACAATAAATGTTTACCACCACCATGGCTGAAGAAGAAACTATGTCTTCTGAGAATTGGTTGTTTCTTTTTAACCTTATGATTTATTTATAAAATGGGTAACTCACTGTGAACTTTTGAAAGATCCAAATGATTATTTTAATGAACTAGAGCTTATTTGACAAAGGAAGCAAATTATATGAGCTAATTGTGAAGTTCTGGATACCTTGCCTTGATTTATAGAGGACTGAGGTTGCTTAAGAAGAAAAACATCAAACAAGAATGACAAAATAGAATTAAAAGCTGGGAACAAAAGACAGTAAAGCAAATGTGGAGAGTGAAGGCTGGCTGGGCGTCCCCAAGGACTCCCTCCTGGCTCCCAGCTTCCGGCCAGTCCTATGGACAGGAGTGATTTTGAACATTGCTATACATTTCCAACAGTGTCTTGTTATAAATTTACTAGATCCCAGGTAAAAATCCAGATAATACCAGAGCACACAGAAATGATAGCTCTGTCATCTTCTATTTGAGAGACAGCCAAATGAACAATACCTGATGCAGCGCCACGTCTGTGACCCAGTAGTACCCGTCTTTATCGATACTCAGGCCATGTGGCAAGTAAAACCTGCAGAATAAAAATAATTGCTTAATTGTATAGATTTACAAAGCATACAGGAGATTTTTGAAAACTAATGTATCTATAAAGGCAACATAAACTTATGAATTAACAAGTGCACGCTGGATGACCATAGAAAATGAAGAATGAATTGTTCAATGAAAATACCTGTTAAAAGAGATGTCTGTAAATAACTAAACTTAATCTCCTAAAACATATACATGTATATACGTGTGTGTATGTATACTATAAACCTCTATTATGAAGTGTGGCATGCAAGAGCAAACAACACAAATAACATGAGTTTCAAAACAAGTTCTAAGGCCCTGCCTATGTTTGATTCTGGACGTCACACACAAACAAGCTGAGTCCTAAAATAAAATCGTACATATTAACACCTTAGAAATTTAGATGTAACAAGTCATCGAAGAACTACAGTTGACCCTTGAGTAACACATATTTGAAATTGTTAAGCTCACTTCAAGGTAAATACTTCTTTTTCTGGGCAGGTTCTGCATTCACAGGTTCAACCAGCTGTGAATGGCAAGAAATTGAATCCACAAAGTGGAACCTGAGGATAAAGATGGTGGATTAGGGATTTGAATAGCTAAGGATTCAGTATCCACTGGGTCAGCAGGGGTAGGGCTGAGGGAGGGTTCTCAGATTAACTGTAGTTAAGCTTTGGAGGGTATCAAAAGTTATCAGTGAATTTTTTGATTTTGAGTGAGTAGGTATCCATAACCTACTCGCTGTATACCGAGTAGGTTATATACCATCACCTGTATAAATGAATTTATATAATTCAAATATTCTGTAGGATCATATGCTATTGTAATATAAAATGCTAAACATTTGACTCAAAAAACTTTCAGAGACATATTCAGACAAAATCCTTCCCTGAATCCAATAACTCTATAGGATTTGTTCATTCAAGTGGTATGTTCCATAACCATCAGAGTGGGTTACTCCAACAAAACAACCCAGAGATCCTATGTAGGGGGATCATAAATTTATGTAGACAAGTCGCTCACATGCTTATAGAAGCATTTTAGCATGAACAAACACTGCAGAATGTTTTAATCTGAGATGGCCAAGAGACATTCGACAATCCACAGACATCCTTCTTGTTGTTGCTGTTTTGTTTCTAGCCTTGGCATTCACAGATACTCTTCATGAGCCAAGATTGTGACACCGTTGTCCTGAACAAGGAACTGAACTAGGTCTCTGTTTTGGCAACTGAGATATGATTTTTCTTAGACACAGACATTCTACCATGTACACATTAATTCAGCAGCAGTTTCCCCACCTTTCTGGAAAGAGAATGCTCCTAATTATTGGACACAGAAACAAAGAAACAGGTTCAAACACATCAGGCAGTTTACCTGGTATTAAGATTTAACCCTTGCATCCTCAATGTGGAAATATATCTATCTTGTCACTTGTCTTCCCATTGTTCATCGATTTGCTCGACTGTGTGCCAGTTACGTCTCCATTCGTTGGGAATGAGGTTCATTATTGTTGCAGGACTCCTAAGGGCCGCTGCATCTGCTCTGGATTGCCTCCCGCAAATCACTCCGTAGATAAGGGGGTAGTCTAAATGTGGCAGTTTATCCGACCATGTATGCTGTACTAGCTGGTATAAATATTCTCCCATGCTATCACAATCATCGTGGGACTAGCTAGATCTTACCAGCATATTAGCCTGGCCACGTAGGACACCTAAGTAATTAGACCAGAGAGAAATGCTGTTTGCTTCCAAGCAAACAAGCATGGCTCCCTGATATACTCAAAGGCAACTAAAATATAAAACTACAATGAAGTAGAGGAGACTTGTGAAGGCTTGGAGAAATATTTAACTGGCATTGGTGTTGGTCTTTGGTACAGTGACATGCCATCTCAGAAACCCCCTTCTCTACATTACAAAGGCATTCCCGGCTCAAAACATTAGTACAGTAAAGGCCCTAGGTGAGATGCAGGGAGGGATTACCTAAGGGCATTGGACCCTCCCTGCTTTCCATAACAGTGGGAGGAAGGTCTGAGTTACAGGGATATAAACTAGCCGGTTCCCGCTCTCCCTTCCTTCTTCCTTGTGGGATTTCTCCTTGTGAGCGTTCATTCCCCTTGGAAGCTTTTACACGTGGTGGTCGCCATCTTGGCCTACACGTGGCTGGGGTTCTAGCCTGGAATCCTACGCATTGGGTTTTTCCTTTTGCTGATTTGTATGCCTGAACCTGTGATAAGTAAATCCTTTTAAAACTGCATCGGATTCCTGAGTTTTCATCCATTCCTCGCCGGCTTCGGAGGTAGAAGGGAACTCGCTTCCCGGCACTGTCGGGGACCCCGGTGGAGCGCCCCAACACATTATTATTACTATTTTTGGCATATTGAATACACCATGGGTAGCTTACCAGGCTCTGCTGTGGCTCTGGGTTCATCCCAGGGGGCCCAGTCTTTTTCTATGTCAGATCATCAACCATCCAGGACCCACAGGACAGAGCCCTGGGGGGGTGTAGATTGATCAATCGATCGATGATCTATCTATCTATCTATCTATCTATCTATCTATCTATCTATCTATCTATCTATCTATCTATCTATCTATCTATCTATCTATCTATCTATCTATCTATCTATCTATCTATCTATCTATCTATCTATCATCCATCCATCCATCCACCTATCTACCTACCTACCTACCTATCCATCTAGTATATATAACTGCATTGTTGACATATATGTGTACATATATATAGTGTGTAAACTATTACCAAGTTTATATATTAATATCTATATATAAATATACTTATTTATATACAAATATATACTGAATGCATTTTGATTTTCATATATATGGGTGTGTGTGTAAAACTTTTACCAATTCTACGAATAGCTTTATTCAAAGTGAATGGTTCCTTGCTTTTCAAAGAAGCTGGCTCTCCCTGCACCCAAGCAGATGGGAGTGGGGTGCAGTTTATGAAACTGGCACATTAGCATGGTTGAGGACACTCTGCAAGCAGGTGTCTCTTTCTTTCAATGACCATGAATATCAGCCAACTAATTTTGGCTGCCAAATGCCATCTAGGAATAAGACTAAATAATGAGGAGCACTTCGAAGCCAAATTACCTGTGCAAGCTAAGGAAAGCAGATAAATGACATTTGTTTAGATTTTATTTTGAGATGGGAAAAGTCTTTATGGCTGATTGCTTGATAGAGTATAATTATGGGACTCCTCGGCTGAAATATTCTAATTTTTCTTTAATTGTCAGATCTGACCAGCAACTCATTGCATTAGCTATGTTTATCAGAGGCTTTCTGACTTAACTACCTATTATAACTACTGGAGGAGCTTTCAAGTACTATTTCACTCCCGGCCTTATCCCAAAATAAAGTAAAATAGACATTTTCCCCCCACCCCGGCAGTACTGGCGACTGAACCCAAGGCTTCATTTGAGACACTGGATTAGAGACACACCATCGGGCCCTGAATCAAATAGGCAAAGCTTTCAAGGTCAACTCATCTTTCAAGGTCAACCCATCTTTCAAGGTCAACTCATCTTTCAAGGTCATCTCATCCTTCAAGTTGAAAGACATGAACTCGTCTTTCTCAAGATGTGCTTTCTCCCACCGCTGTACAATACCTTCATGCTAAGTCCCGACCTAATGATATATTTGTACCAATGCGTAGTACAAGCTTTTAACAATAATGCAAGTCATTAAACTCACAGATTTTTCCCGCTGGAGTGAAGTACGGCAGCATTATTTGGATCAATCACCAGAATAGTATCTTCTTCTATTGGCCCGAGTCCTCTCTGCTGGTAAACAAACTTGCTGTCAAAAGAACTTTAAAAAAAAGAGTGAGAGACAGAGAAAGTGTATAAGCATTAGAATGGACAATAAACCAAAAGAGAAACATCATTGAACTCAAAACTGCGGCCAATTTACCTAAAACCCTAAATACAGAACCAAGAATCCATGTAACGCTTGACTTCACTCTGTCCTTCACTCTGCGTTTACCATTAGCTTAGGGCTTCCCTTCCTAAGCTCCCCAGGGGACTTTCTGAGCAATTCTGAGCAACAGTGCTCAGCACTCCTAAAGTACCAACCCCAGTGTAAGGGCTTCCAGATGTGTAAACTTTGTAGAATACCTGTTTTCTTGCAAACGACCAAAGGAAGTGTAACTTCCTTAAATTTATTCTGTATTAAAAGAGAAAGCAGAATACTGCAGGAAAATTGGTGGTCAAAAAACATGCTTGCAAAATCGGAACACCAGCAGTCCCCAGGATAATACAAAAACAGACAACTGAGAGTAGAACAGAGCCAGTACAAGTGGTGCAGGAGAGAATAATTTGGGCCTAAGGGGTCAGCTGAATCGGGAAGGATGGAAACTAAATTCTCTGCGGTGAAGAGAGGCAGTGGATATATATGCAGATTGCAGTGATACAGTTCTGAAGCTTAGGCACTGTTATCAGCCAATGTTATTTCAATTAAGAAAAGTATTTTCTAAGCTCTCCTAAATGTGGTTGCCTTTGTAACTTGCCATGGGTATCACATAAATACATTTTATCAGAGCACTCAAAATATTTCAAAGGTATGTCACTGTTTTGAAATAAATCTTAAAACATAAATCTTCTAGAGGAGTATGATAACCGAGAAGATAACTCTCTACTTCTAGGCTATCACAAAATATTAGGAAGTGATCCATTTGTGCTTTTTCCACTTATATTTATGAAAGTGAATAACATTTCTGCTTATATTGACAGGCACTTCACTTTCCACAAATAGTGTACTTACTACAATTTGGGAACTTATTTAGGATAAATGAAAAAAGCTAATTTTTTTCTCATGTATTTTTATTTTATTTTTTTTAATATTTTATTATGCTACCATGAGATACACAATTACAAAGATGTTCATGTTTTGGTTTCAGTCATACAGAGTTCCAACACCCATCCCTCCACCAGTGCCCATTTCCTACCACTAATGTCCCTGATTCCATCCCCCTCCCCTAGCCTGCCTCTATGGCAAGTTCTTTATCTCCTTTCTCTTTTTATCTCTTCCTTCTCTTAAAATCACTTCACTTGTATCACTTGTCTTCCAGTTGTTTATCGATTTGCTCGAGCAGGCACCAGTAACATATCCATACGTTTATATTTTGATTTTTGGGACACATTGGTGTGCTCAGGGCTTACTCCTGTCTCAGTGCTCAGGGATTACTCCCAATGGGGCTTGAGGAATCAGATGGTCCCAGGTCAGTCATGTGCAAGGCATTGGTTCCAAGGAAAACTGAATATTTGGAAAAACAAAAATATAGGGCCTGACCGATAGTGCAGAGAACATACCTTGTAAACAACTGACCCCAGTTCTATTCTCCACAACACATGGTCTGCCGAGCCTCCCAGTACAGCCTGGAAAATCCCTGTCTCTGGGATCACTTCACGAGTGGGCTAAGTAAATCTCATCCTTAATTCTTCATATTGAAGCATAGACTCTATTGATTAGGAATTGCTAGGAGACCCCCCAAAAACAAAGAAAATCCCTCACAACGATATGGAACAGCATTAAGTTGATCCATAGGTGTGTGGGGGTGTGTATAAAATCAAACATACACACATATTGACAGATGAAGTCAATGTATGATCGATAAATATTTACATAAAATAGAACTTCCTTTATATAGTCAGACAAGGTTGTTAAGAAACTGAATGTTTTAAAGTTCAACAGTCTTAGCAAGGAAAGAACCTGAATAACATTAAATATTTATGAAACTCTATTGGCAATTTGGAAAGTTGACAAGACTGCTCAAATCTGTCATACCCCTATTGATTAGTTCTTTGATATTTTTGTGAAACTTATGCAACACAAAACCAAGTTACATTGTCTTTCTATTAAAATAAACTTTGCATAATGATTTGAGCTTCTTGACTGTACTAGTCTTTTGGGTATATTTTTCCTGAAAGATTATCAGTAAGTCCCTGAAGTAGCTCTTATTAATGATGCATTTAATTCAATACCAACCATTGATTCTGTTTTGTCATCCTAAAACATCAGTAATATTGTTGACATATGCTATTATAGTTAAAAACACACAGCACAAGTTTCTAAAACGTTTGTAATAGCATTAACAGGAAAGGTTTTACAGTATATTCAAGGGACAGATATTGAATAAAAAGTCAGATTTTGTTGGGCAGAACTAATATTTAAGGTATTATTAAATCAGGGAGAAGAGCTAACATATATTTCTTTTTTACTTTTTTATGTTTCTTTTTTACTACTATCAAATGACCCATCCTATATCTGAAATGATACAGGATTCATTACAAACAACTATACTAAATATACACACTACTCTTCCAGAAAACAAAGGTAGTACTAATTCCATGACGAACTTCCCTGAGCCCACGCTGATTGTGATACCGGATAACAAAACCCCAGCATATCCAAGGATCAAAGGATGTTGTTTCATTCAGATGTTGTGGGATGAAGTCTCTTCATTTATTCTGTCTTAAGGTTTAAGACCTTCTACTGACCTGAGTTGGTTCGCCACCCCCTGCCCCCGACTCTCCCAGGGTGGTGGTAGTGGGGTCACCATTTTGGTGCCAAATTTAGTGTGGACCTCATCAGCAGAGCACACTAGAGCTAATACCGGGACTCATGTGTTCCTCTGGCCTCAGCCTCCTGCACAGCTGGACTGCAGGCAAGAGCCACCATGGCCAGCAAAGCCCTTTACTTTCCATTATTAACATTTTAGTGCTTTGTAACAGAACTATGGAAACATAAATCATGTATTATTCTTTACTGACTATAAGGGATTGAAATTTTCTTAATTTTTCCTTTTTGTTCCTATCTTTTCTTTACTGGTTCCATAAGTGATCAGGGATTATTCCTGGCTCTGTGTTCAGAGATAATCCTGGCAGTGCTCAGAGGATCTTTTACAGATCCAGTGATCAAACTGGGGGTCAACTGCCTACAAGGCAGGTGCCTTAATCTCTGTAATGTCTCTCTGACCTCTGTCTGACCTTTTCCCCAAATTAATAATCTGCCTTTTGGATCACGCCCAAAGCAATGCTTAGGGTTACTCCTGGCTCTGTTCAGGAATTACTCCTGGCAGTGCTGGGGGACCATATGGGATGCTGGGGATCGAACCTGGTCAGCTGCATGCAAGGCAAGTGCCCTAACTGCTGTGTTATCACTACGACCCCCAAAATTAATGATTTGGGTTTTTTTTTGCCTTTTGGCAAGCTACCTGTGTCATTTTTGATATGCCAGATACTAGTAACAATTATAGACCTTATTCCCATGACCTGATGGAATGGTTTGAGGCTCTTTATGTTCCCGAGCAAACAGGTTCCCTTGGGCTCTACTTGCATGAGACAGGTCATATGGAGAGGTTACTGGTGCCCGCTCGAGCAAATCAAAGATGAACGGGAAGACAGTGATACAGTGATTTGGGTCACACCCGCAACGCTCAGGGGTTACTCCTGGCTCTGCACTCAGGAATTACTCCCTGGCAGTGCTCAGGGGAACATATGGGATGCCAGGGATCTAACCCTGGCTGGCGCAGGCGGCCGCGTGCAAGGCAAATGCTATACCCACTGGGCTATCGCCCCGGCCCCCAATATTAATAATTTGAAATAACTGTATTTTTTGTGTTGTTTTGGGGCCACACCTGGCAGTGTTCAGGGCTTAACCTTTGTGCTCAGAGATCACTATTGGGGGACTTGAAGGACCATATATGGTGTTGGGGATCAAATATTTATTGGCCTTGAGAAGGTAAGTGTCCTACTAGCTGAACTATCTGACTCCAAACCAAATTTGAAATAACTGTAGATTCACATGACCTTGAAATAAAGAAAAAAAAAGAAAACATGTGCCCTTTATCCAGTTTCCCAAATTGGAGGCATCATTTTCTCAATGACTTCACGAGATGGTGCAATATCATAACCAGGATATGGCTGTTGATACAGTCCACTGTCATGAGACAGTACAATATCATAACCAGGATATGGATATTGGTAAAGTCCACTGCCATGAGACAGTACAATATCATAACCAGGATATGGCTATTGATAATGTTGGAGGACAGATTTAGCTATTCTGGGAGTTGTGTTGTTTTGCCCACTCCCAGCTTAATCTACTTAAGTCAAGGTTCATTCTAATGAGACTTCTCTTCTATGTAAACACTGCTAGAGGGTGTGGCAGTTACAGAAGTCACCTTGATTGAATAACTTCTGACTTACACATCTACTAAGACTTCTATGTTTTCTAGATTGGGCACAGCTCCTCTTTATACCCACTGCACCCAACGTGGGACAGTTAGAATTTACCAGGAGACTACCACCCTGGCTACGCTGAGACTATAGGAAGACTATAGGAAGGATCATACTAGTTTGCTCTAAGCAGGCAAGTGTGACCCTTTCAGTACACGAGAACAAGATACTCAGAATCACCCTGGTGCAGATAATAATAAGAAGGACCTTGTGGGTACCATCTAGATTACATGAAGCTCATGAAGTTAAGATGTATTACTTTATACCAGCCCCCCTCTCTCTCCAGTGTTTTACATAAGAGATAATCTCGGATTAGTCCTTGGTGTAACCTTTGTTTATATCTGCAATAGGGTGTGGCACTATATTCTGTTTAGAGTTCTTTGTTGACATGCCCCTCCCGGTTGGATTACTTGGGTGTATATAAGGGGCTGACTTGAGGCCCCTTCACTTTTATCTTTTGGGCCTTTTAGCTTTTGGCTTTTGGCTCCTGTGGCTTTTGCCTCGGCCTTTGTTTTTGGCTTTTTGCTCTTTGGCCTTTTGCTCCTTCTGGGTACTCAACGGGGAGATCCTCTCTCTTTGGTAGGAGACTTAGGCTCTTTTGTATGGTCTAAGTTCGGACCAGAGCTAGAGTTTGTTCATTATATTGGAGTGCTGTGGAAGAGCTTTTGTACTATTAAAATCCATTTTTGGAACTGCACCAGACTCGTGAGTCTTCATCTGTTCGCCCAGCGTCCTCGAAGGTAGAAGAGAACCTCTGTCCTGACACTGTCGGGGACCCCGGCGGAGTTCCCAGACAGATAAAGTCCACTGTCATGAGACAGTACAATATCATAACCAGGATATGGCTATTGGTAAAGTCCACTGTCACGAGACAGTACAATGTCATAACCAGGATATGGCTATTGGTAAAGTTCATTGACCATCTTTAGGTTTCCCTTTCCCTTTAGGAGACAAAAAAAAAAGTCTTCAAGTAGATAGTTTTCTATTGTGAATACAATTTGTCTGTGCATTACCTGTTCTCAAAACCTAGAAAGACTGACTTTCTAATGGATCTGATGGATAATAAAATTAACTAATTTGAGGACCAATTGCTTTTGTTTTACTATTTACTTCTGGTGTCGCCAGAGTAAACTGTGAACTAATAAAGAAAAAAGAGTTGAAAGAGAAAATCAGTTAAAAATTCAATCAGTTACAGTTACTTAATGATAATTTTATAATATAAAGCTAGAGACAGAATATATCAAATATCTCAACTAATTAAAAAATCTTTGCAGCAACCAACAAGGTTAAAAACTATTTGGTTTGTTTTTTAGTAGTTATTTTTGCTACCACAAATCACCTGCATGTAATTAGTATATACAAACAACAGTTTATGTAATGTTTTATGTAATGTATTGATGTATTATGAAATTGGTATTTCATAATACCAATTGTTCATGGTATTATGCTTATTATACATCATTTAATTCCCTGGGTCCATCTCAGTGGTAAGGCAAGTTCTTGAATTTACAGATTAGGGAATTGTTCATTTACCTATTGTCTCCTCTCAAAACAAACAAAACCCAATAAAATATAATGAAACATAACTAAATAAAACATAGTGAAACAAAATCCAAAGAAAAGTCATACATTCTACTCATATTAGCATCACTTGATCACTTGACATCCCGTATTCATCGATTTGCTCGAGCGGGCGCCAGTAATATTTCCATTTGACCCTATCACGTGCCAATGTAGCCCAATGGCATCTGGTTGATTCAGGAATACAAAGAGCCTCAAACTGTTCATTCAGGGTCTTGACAAGGAAGTCTGACCATCTTGTAGGTTGGCGGCCACGTTATCTTTTGACATCCCGTGGGATCCAGTCAGTAACGGCTCTAGTCCAGCGGTCAACCCCAAATCACATTACATGTCCAGCCCATCTGATTTTCAAGCCTTGGCAAATGAGACAGCGCCCCTGACTCTGGAACAGTGATGGAGGTCAGAACTCCGGATTCCTTCTTTCACTTGAGTGAGGTGTGATATTCTAAGCATAGCTATTTCGATTCCTCTTTGGGAGACCTGAATAGTATTCTCATCCTGCTTTCGTATGGCCCAGGTCTCTGAGGCGTATGTAAATGCAGGGAGAAGGGTGGAGTCATAGAGATGTGCCCGGAGCAGGAGGTTCTTTGTCTTTTTTTAGCTATTTTTTTTTCGATGCCTTTGAAGGTATTCCATGCCTCTCTCTTCCTCCCGCGCAGCTCAGGTTTTAGTTTGTTCATCATGTTGACTTCTAAATCTAGGTACACATAGCTGCTGCATTCAGAGATGTTTGTTCCATTGAGAGTGAATGGGGTCCCTGGAACTAGTTCATTTTTCATGAACATAGTTTTGCTGAGATTCAGCTGTAGACCTATCTTTCCACATTCTCAGTCGAAGTCAGAGAGCATTTGTGCCACTTGGCTAATGTTTGGTGTTATTAGAACGATGTCATCAGCGAAGCAGAGGTGGTGTAGTTGCCAACCATTTATCTTAACTCCCATTCCTTCCCATTCTAATTGTTGCATGATGTTCTCGAGAGTGGCGCTGAAGAGTTTTTGTGAAATGGTATCACCCCTGCCGAACCCCTCTTTTGACATTGGTGATATTAGAATATTTACATATATTAATTTGTAACCTAAATAACCAGAGAGTACTTGAAAATCATATGAAGATGGTGACTTTAAGAAAATTAAACACCGAAAAACCAAGCCCCATCATCTCGTTGTAATGTACATATACACATATGTGTGCTGTGTATGTGTGTGCATCTGTGTGTGTTTATTTATTATTTTTTTTAATTTGGGGGCACACCCAGTGGTGCTGACTCCTGGCTCTGCATTCAATGATCACTTATGGCAGGTGTGTTGTTGGAACATTGTATGTATGAAACCCTATCATACTGACACTATTGCAAAATTTAAATCAATGGTGGCTAAAGTAAAATTTAAAAAAAATTAAATAAAAAAAGAATGGTCCTTGGTGTTATATATAGGGCAAATCATGAAAGAAGCAATGTTTTTCTTATTTTGGAAAATCACACATATATTAAATCCGCCAAAGTAGCCTATAAACTCTTTGGTAATGCATAGAAAGGTAACCCCTGACAGCTGACAAATGGATGTCAGATTATAGAGCTGGATACATGGTTGCTATGGCAAACTTCCTATGTGGTGCCATAAAGCACATTCTATGATGCAGAGGTCTTTATTTCACCTACATTTAACTTTTTACAGGAGATAATAATACTGTGCACGTTTCACACAGAGCCTGGAGTACCACTGATTCCTGTTTACTTCTCCGAAAGGCAGTCAGCTGAAAAGACCGAGCTTGGACCTGTGGCTGGAATTCATCAGCTCTTTGTTTTAGCACTCTGAATCCCCCCATTCATGACTGCACATTAGCAGCTAATCAGACAGTTTAGATAAGGCTAAGGCTGAGAAGAAATGTTGCACTCTATTTTCATCCAAAAAGAGCTAAAGTAAGGAAAAAATAAACTTCAGTACCATCAATCAAAATTAGGGTATATGCGAAATAAATAGCAGCAACTGAAGAGTGAAATAAAATATAAATAATTATGTAAGTTACAAAGCTTGGGGCCGGAGCGATAGATAGCACAGCAGGGTAGGTCATTTGCCTTGTATCTGGCCGACCCGGTTCAATTTCCGGCATTCCATATGGTCCCGTGAGCATCGCCAGGAGTAATTCCTGAGTGTAGAGCCAGGAGGAACCTCTGAGCATTGCCAGGTATGACCCCCAAAACAGAAACAAAACAAAACAAAACAAAAAAAAGAACAAAGCTAAAGAAAAAACCCCTAAGTTTTCCAGTGAGAAAACAAGGGGAAATGCACCTTCTATGTTAGGAAAAAAAAAAAACATTAAAAAGGCCAGTGTCTTTAACAGCATATAACCGAGGACAATATTTAAAAAATGCTTATTCCCAATTGCATACACGCATTCATGCATAAACACAAAGAGTCTCTAAAACTTCTCTATGGGGAGCAGAGATGAGTATATCATGACTGTTTGTTGTCCTGGTGTTTGATGATCTGATGGACCTATGATGAGGTCATCGCAAACAGGGATGGAAAGAACAAAGAAAGATGAATCACAGTACTGCGTCCTGCTGGGTCAGCAAAGGCCAGTGAGCCATGACAAAATGCTTGTTACTCAGCAGCAAGAAGCACTCATTACAACCCTCATTGTTTAGACCAGGGCACTGAAGCTAGAGCACGCAAAGGTTCCTGAGGTCACCTTCAAAGGTAGCTGACAGCTTCAAAACTCAAACCCAGATTTCTAATCGAAGAAGAAAAGGAAGGAAGGAAGGAAGGAAGGAAGGAAGGAAGGAAGGAAGGAAGGAAGGAAGGAAGGAAGGAAGGAAGGAAGGAAGGAAGGAGGAAGGAAGGAGGAAGGAAGGAAGGAAGGAAGGAAGGAAGGAAGACAGGAAGGAAGCCAGGCAGGAAGCAGAAAAAAAGAGAAGAGTAAGAAAAAGGAAAAAAAAGAAAGAAAAAGAGAAAGAAAGAAAGAACAAGAAGAAAAACGAGACATTTCTCTCATAGATTGCAAAAGCTCATGACTTTTCTCAATACGGATATGTAAGAGATGGAAGGATGGAGGCATAAAATGAGGAGAAAAGAGGTTCAGAAAAATGAAACATGGACTCTAGTTAGAGAGGAGACAGAGAAGGAAAAAATCGAGGCAGGAAGATGAGAAGGAAAGTAATGCGTGTGCAGGCATCAGGGCTTCAGTTCCACCAGTTACATACGTGGTAGGTAAAGCCATACACCCCAACACAGATACAACAGAGCTGAAAACACGGGATCTAAGTGGCAACCATTGACACCTTAGCAGTGTGCCTGTCAAATCGACAGGCCAGGGGTGGAGTGGGGTTTGGGATGGGGAGGAAATCTGGGATCACTGGTGGAGAGAAGTTGCCGCTGGTGGACAGATTGATGTTGAATTACTGTACAACAAAAGCTTTGTAAATAACAGTTCTTTAATACGAATTAAAAGAAGAAAAAAGAAAAGCAAAACAGGTAGGGTGGGGGGGATATGGCTCAGCAGGAGAACGCCTGCCTTGTAGGCAACAGTCATCAATATGAATAGTAAAAACAACTTCATGAGAAATATTTGGAAATCACAGTCAATGAAGCATTGAACATGGCGATGTGTTGCCATGTTTGATTGTTGCAATGAGATGCGAATGAAAGTGAACATAGTCTTTCCATGCTTATTGTCATTAGCAGGAAAGGGAACTACACTGAAGCTGACTAAGCCTGAGGTTTTGGTCCACACCTCAGTTAAACTCTTTACAGGACAGAGAAAGAAGGCATACACTGATGAAAGTATGTTGGTATTAAGACAGCTCAAGGAGATGGAGGATATTTTGTATACAGAAAAGACTTTCTTCACACATGCAAAAATGACAGAGATAGCCAGCAGATTCCTCCTGTGTGAGGCAGTCACAAAGACGGAGTTACAGGACTTAGGTCTGAGTTTAACACAGTAAAGAAGAGCATGAAAGCATCTGGACAACACCTATCACTGGATACCGTATCTCACATCTAAGGAATTTCCTGGTACTGAGAAAAGGTCAACTCATAGATGACTCTGCCAGATTCTTCACAGAGATGTCTGCTTTAAGCAGGAGGCTGGCTTAGTCCCAGTGGGGAAATGTCTACAACCCCATTTTGTGCTGATGAAGCTTCGATTTTCCATTAGTTATGCCAACATCCTAAGCCCCATTACGCTCTAGTAAATTTCATGTATAGGGCAAAGAAGTTAGGTTAAAGAAATGAGTGGGTTTCAGACCTCTGCCCGGTGTGACTGATTTGGGAAAAAGGGGACAAGGTCTTAGCACCAAGAGAGCAGAAAGCTGAGTATAAGGGTTTCTGTTGTCCTATCAAGATGCAGATAATCTCTTCCCTATAATAATGTGATTCTAAAAGAAATAGGGGGAAGGGAGAGTTAGAAATCATGCCATCCAGCAGAAAATACTTGGAAAACTCACTCCGATGAAGAATTTTGGTGACTAAAACTCTTGAGTTTTCACTGATATGCACCCATATATTTTCTTCTTCCTTGAGTTGGTTTGTATCAATTTTCTCTCCTTTGGGTAAACTGAATGAATCCCAAATTACACAACTTCTAAAATCTCTTCCAACTACATGTGAAAAAATACATGATAAGCAATATAAAGGAAACAATTTTCCACAACTGAAAGTTAAGGGCAAGACTCCTGCTTTAGTTAGGAAGGTTTCTGATGTGAATTCCTCAAAGGGGAGGCCCCACCAAGCTCAGATGAATAAAAGCAACAAGCATGCCTTTGACAGAGTCAATGATTTGAAGACAAAGCCCCCAAAACAGCTGTTACCCAGCTCTGTGCCAACCAGGTCCCGCTGGGAAACTTCTTAAGGAAGCCAGATTGAAGGAAGGGGCAGACAGGAAGGAAGCTTGAGTCAGCCTGGGAAGGGAGGGGCAGCAGTTCGGCAGGAGGGTAAGTGGCTTCTGCAGCGCGTTCTCCCACCATGTTTATGAGGCATGACTAAGTAGACAAGCAAAGATTCATCAGCATTTGTAAACATAGCTGGTGGCGTGTTATCCAAAGAACTTTGACCACTATGCAGCTGATTCGAATGATATGAAATCCCAGAACTTTCTGATACCTAAAGTATATGATGTTTTCCAAAATGCAAGGAGCATAGGTGGCTTGAATTTCACTGACACTAAGCCCTGATTTCATGAACTACAGTGTGGTGGGCACGTGAAATCAGGATGAGGCGTCCAAGAAAATTCAGTATGGAATTGTGCTAGTAAACAGTGGCAGAAAAAACTTCTATGCCTCCTTTAATTTTCATGGTCACAGCACATCATAAAGTTTACAGGAAGATTTAATCCTTGGCTAGTTAAAGAGGGAGGAGAGAAGTAATGAGCAATGACTCTTCTACGCATTGGGACTTATCTATGCAGTGCATGGACACACACACACACACACACACACACACAAACACAACCACTCAAAGAACAGAGGCCAGAAATTTGAATCTATTTTCCTCAAAATAACAGAGCATAATCCACTTCTAATGCTCTTCACGAATAATAAAACAGAGCATTGTTGAAAGCAGAGATCTGGGGCCAGAAGAGAGATCTCCTTGCATCCATGAACTAACTGCAAGGCTGCACAACAGGCAAGGAGCAAGAGACAGAAAGAAAATAAAACAAAGATTTTTTTTTTGAAAGATAAAAATGAAGTCATGAAGAATCTGAGGTTCAATGAGTTAGCTCATCATCTCTGAAGAAATGCTGCGGTTTTTTAACAATGCCCATTTGGTGGTGCCATTTTCAGGGTCAACATACCATAACTTTAGGAAATAAAAGGGAAAATCAAATTGCAGGTCATAGTGGTTGTCTAGATGAGAGGTAAAGGACAAGAAGTCCTAGTTCTCCAGCTGGAAACCCCACAATATCTGTGCCATCTTCTACTCCACACTGGCCTTTACTGATCCCTTTCCATGAACTGACTCCAGCCCCTGCTGTTTACTTGGAAGGATCATTAAATTAAAAATGGAAAAATTGGCCTTGCTTCAATTTAGCTTTAGCCAGTGGAAACAGTATGAATAGGAGGAAATAAAGCTGTAATTTTTCCATCTGGTTAAAATGTGGGTAGAAATCCATGCAGAAATTGTGGTAATACTCCAAAATAAAAACTATGTGACAATGAGTTTTTAAGGGTTTACTCTTAGAAGCGCTTACTAAAATACTATTAAATGTTGACTAAGACAATCTAACAGGGGTATGTAATGGGATTGTTGAGTTCCACTGCCTATTTTGAACTCTAGTGAGTGATCCTCCCTTCTCAGATTGCACTTTCAAGTGCGACAGCAGGAAAGGACAATTCATCAACAACAAACCTACAAATCAATTTGGAAACACTGATAGAATGAACTCTATCCTCAACTGCATACATATAAGTATGAAGCATGATACTAAATAAACATATATGTGACATATATGTGATGTCACATATATGTGACAGTTTAGGCTAGCTGTAAATATCTTTTCAAAAGGATAAAAACAATTGTGGTGTAAAAGTAGACCCAACAGCTATACAGTTGAAAGGAGAAGATTAAGTATTTTTGTTGGGGGTGTCTGGGCCATACTCTGCAGTACTCAGTGCTTCTTACTCTTGGCTCTGTGCTCATGGATGGCTACAGATGGCCTGGGGAATCATGTAGATGTGAGAATTGGCCGTGTGCAAGGCAAGCACCTTATACACTGAACTATCTCCACCTCTTGACACTGAGTATTTTTATTTACAATGGTCTTGTTTGTTTTGGTCACACCTTGCAGTCCTCCGGTCTTGCTTCTGACTGTGCATTCAAGAATCGCTCCTGGCAGTGCTCAGGGACCAAATGGGATGCCACACATCCAACTGGGTTGGTGATATGCAAGGCAAACACACTGCTATTGCTCTGGCCTCCAAATATTTTTAATTAGAGAATATTTTAAAGTTTATAATTTTGATACAAATTTATATAAATAAAAATTGATATATACATTTTGGATAAAAACAAATAAATGGCTATTTAATCACTCCAAATAATGAAAGTAATGTGCAAACTGCCGGATGGAGCTTTGATAAATATAATCATGCCTGTGTACTCACAGTTCTGGGGTGAGATGAAAAGGGACAAAAACCAGTCTTTGCCACCTGATGACAGAAAGACTTCTGGCAACAGATTTACTTTGGTTCAGTTTCACAAGAATGATATTGATAGAAACAATGTCTAACTGTGATCAATTAATTTATGAAACATAAACATCATGTATACATATATGCATATATATACATTATAAAATAAACTCTGACCCACTGTTGGTGGGAGTGCCGACTGGTCCAGCCCTTTTGGAAAACAATATGGGCATTCCTCTGAAAACTAGATATTGAGCTCCCATTTGATCCAGCAATAGCACTCCTGGGAATGTGTTCTCCC